>PVLA01005194.1:0-153701 GCA_004027455.1 Hydrochoerus hydrochaeris | reverse complement strand
TCCTCGTTGACCTCCTCGTATTGGGGCTCCACGCTGGGCGCCACTCGATCCGACCTGCGGACCAATGCGTGGGTTTTCCCCTAGAGGAAGGAAAACGGGGTGGGGGCAGGGTGAAGAGAGAGAGACGGAGGCAAGTTGAAGTTTCCCAATCAAACCTCGTTTATTGAGGAAGTGTTCCTGGCTTATAAAGAAGCGGGGGTGGGAAGTTACGGATGGGTCACTGTCATTTCCTGGGTGGGGCGAAAGGATCCTGGGAAATGTAGGCCGACGCACTGGATGCCCACAGGAGGGAGAGATGGAGCGGCAGCCATGAAGCTATCATACTGCTCCCTACACTTGGGGATTATATGTGGTCCCTGGCTATTTCCTCTCTGGAGCTCTTTCCAATCTGCTCTGTTCCTCAGTGGCCACCAGTTGAGCAGCTTCCCTGTACCATACCCTGATACCATGATATATCTGCCTTGGAATCAAAATGGACTGAAATTACTGAAACTGTGAGCTAAGATAAATCTCTCTTCCATTAAGCTGGGTTACACATTTTGTCACAGTGATGAAAAGCTGACCAATACACAAATGTACACATGTGTGAGTGCATACACACATATGCATGCAGAGATACACACACACACTTTTCCCTCTGTTGCTTCACCATCAGCCCAACCTGTGCTGCCCTATATGGCAGCCAGTAGATATGAGTAGCCTTTTAATTTAAATTAATTGGAGTTAAAAAGTAAAAAATTCCTTGATCATATTAGCCATGTTTCAAAAGCCATATGCAGCCAGTAGTTACTACACTTAACAGAAAAGATACTAAACATCCCATCACTACAGAAAACTCTGCTAGCTAGTGACAACCTACATGGTGCTTGTCACATGGTAAATGCTCAAGAAGTACATATTAAATACTTGAGTAAATAAAGAAATGTGTACTGCAATATTTCCAGATATATTTTCCCTCTTGTGTTTCTTCAGCTTCACTAATAATTTCTTACTCATTTATTTTTGTTTGTGCTTCTGTTTTTATTTTTATTGGTACATGTTTACAATACATAATGATTATATTCATCACGGTGAGTTGGTACATGTACTTCATGCGTTTTATTACTTTCGTCCCCCACACACACTTTCTATGCCTTAGTTCCCTTCTCATTTGCAAAAGATCTATTTCCTCATTTCTTATTTATTTAAAAAGAAATGAAATGAAAATATCTACCTCACACCATAGTACTCATAGTTATCATTTTTTCCATAGATTTTAATATTTTAAAAAAACCAAAACTACAAAAAGAAAATACATCTGGGTGTAAGAGAAAGTAAAGAGGGGTTGAATATGATTAAAATGTTATATGGATATAAGAAAATACTACATTGGAATGCAATATTTTGTAAACTTAATATATATTAATAAAAATGTTTTAAAAAGACACTCCAAACAAAATAAAAATATAACTCACAGAAGAAAACAATTGCCAATCATATATATGACAAGGTATTAATAGCCAGAATACAAACAGAACTAGTATATTTAACCACAACAAGAAAACTGAAACAAACAAAAGACAAGAGTAGACTTTTCTCCAAAGAAAATAACACAAATGACCAATGAGCATATAAAAAATAATACAGCTGACCAATGAACATATAAAGACAAAACAAAATGACCATGATATGCTACTTCATATCCATTAGAATGGCTTTTGTCAAATAATAACAACAATAATTGTTGGTGATGATGTGAAGAGCCTGGACATTTAAACACAGTTGGCAGGGATGGAGAATGATGTGACCACTGTAGAAAACACTATGGCAATTCTTCCAAAAAATTATGAACACAATTACCATATAATTCATGATCCATCAATTTTACATCTGGAAATATATATATACCCTCAGGAATTAAAAGTTGGTTCTTGAAGAGGTGTTTGCACACATGTTTATGGCAGCATTATTCACAACAGCAAAAATCTGCAAGCAATGCATGTCCACTGGGACATGAATAAATAAATAAATAAAATATGATATCTGCACAAAGGGGACTACTATTTAGTATTAGAAAGGAAGGAAATTCTGCAATATGCTACCACATATGGGAACCTTGAGACATTATGTTAAGAGAAATAAGCCAATCACAAATGGGAAAATATTGTGTGGTTCTGCTTATGTGATGTACTTAGAGTAGTTAAAATCACAGACAGAAAGTAGGGTGATGGTTGCCATGAGCTAGGGATAAAAGGAGACATTGAAAGTTACTATTTGATAGAAATAGACTTTTTTTACCACATAAAAAGAGGTGTGAAGGTGGAGGTAATGATGGTTGCCCAACATTGTGAACACATTAACGACCTTTAACTGTACACTTACAACTGATCAACATGGTAAATTCTACAGGTGTTTTATCACAATAAAGAATGTAAGGAAATAAAAAAAATATATAGGAGAAGTATACTATACAAACTTGATTTGGGAGAGAATTTTCTATTGGCAGAAAAGATTCACAGGTCTGTCCGTTATAAAAATTTCAAAGTTCTGAAGGAAAAATATTAAAACCCCAGCAAATATTAGAAGATTTTAACCTATGTGACTGATAAAGGAATAAAGCAATTTTAAAAATCAATTGAGGCCTGGGTTGTAGTTCAGTGGTAGAGTGTCTGCTTAGCCAAGGCAAAGTCTTGGATTCAATCTCTAGCACACACATGTGCACACACATACACAATCAATCAATCAATTGAAACAACACCCAGGTGAAGTATGGAAAAAGGATTACAAGAGCCAATTCATGGGAGAATGTGAATAGTTATTTCATTCACTTAGAAAGTTTGACCTTACTATTAATCAAAGCAATGTACTGCAATTAAAACAATCAGATCTGTTTCACCCACAATCTGATAAAGATTTTTATGTACTCTTATAATTAACATTGACAAGGTTATGGGAAAATAGACAAATCCAATCTGAACATTATGAATTGTAAATTTATATGGCCTGTAGGGAGAATATTTTGGAACTTTCAGCCCAAATTTTAAGTGTACATACATTTTCCCAACAATTCTCTTTCTAGAAATTTATCCTACAACAATACTGAGACAAAGCCACAGAGACTTACATCCCTAGAAGTTTATGTAACATTATTTATGAGAGTGAAGAATGACTATCTAAAAGTCTATCAATAGATTTATGCATGCAATGGAATGTTGTAAGCTCTTTTTAAAAGCAGTTTTATGTTACTGAAATAGTAGTGTTCAGTCAAAAATACAAGGCACAAAAGAATTTATAAACCATCACCTCTGCCTGTATCAATATACATATATACACAGAAACATAAGACTTTTTGAGGGTTTACATATGCAATCTAATCACTTTAATTGTTAGTTAATGCCATCTTCACGTAAAACTATGATGTAGGTAATACAATCATCTCTGTTCTACAGATAAGGAAACTGGATCATGAAGAAATCACTAGTGCAAAATCACTTACCTAATAAATGGCAGAATGAAGATTTGCCCAGCCCAAGTCTGTCTACTTACCACTACAAGCTGTCTGTGTGTGTGTGTGTGTGTGGGTGTGTGTGCGCATGGCTAAATAGAGATAAAGACACACATTCCAAGTCATTATTCTTTGTTCTATCTAGAGAATGGAACTGGGCTTAGAGCTAGATAGATAAGGAAGAAGGCTACCCAGAAAGTTAAAAGAAAAAAAGCAAGCAAGAAAGAAATTTTCACTTACTATAATTTTGCTGTGTTTAAATTTTTATAAGAAGCATTATCATTTTTGCAATAAAAATTTAAACTTGAAAAAACATATTGTATATTACTGTTTCCAATGATTTAGAAATAGTGCTTCTTATTTTAAGAACTGGAAAGAGTGTAGCCATGATTCATGGACAGCTGGAAACTTCTCATCCAGCCAGCAATCTGGAGAGAAATCCTTCATCTCTTGGTGAAGACAAGCTGAGCAGAATCCTCTGGTTGAAGGTGACTTGTGACACTCGAGAGCCAAGCTCTGGAGTCATCTGCCCAAACAGCAAGCCTAGAGCACCGCACTCAAGTCTTTGTTTTTGGCTCAAGACTCAGTCACACTAAATTTTGGCTTCCACACCAGGGTAAAGGGAATGAGGACTGGTCCCACTCCTCAGACTGTGGTAAGCAGCAAAGTCAGAGTGAAGGGTCTTAGGTAATGTCTGGTGCATTTTTAGCTACCACTAGCTACCATGGTCATAATTGCCATATCAAATGTTCATCGCCCACTTCTGAAAATTTGGAATCAAGTCTGTAAATTGATCAGAAATCATTCATGGCTGCCAAAAGACTAGGGTAACTAACTGGTCACAAAGAAACTGAGCATATAGGTATACATGACGGGCTATGGGCAAGTAACTACTGATGGAATGTGTCAAAAGATGCAATATTTGAACACAGTGATCACACTCCGAGGTGCTGCAGATATTTGAGCCCCTGGAAATCCAACCTGTGTCCATCAGCTCTCGGAATTCTGTACAGAAAATTAGTATTGATTATTGTACTCTTGATTACTTAGTGTCTTAGGCCATTTGACCTCCTGTAACACAATACTATATTCTTGGGGTTTTCATAAAAAATAGATCTTATTTTTCATATTTCTAGAGGCTATGAAGTCCAACATCAAGGTGTTAGCATAACCGGGTGAAGTTCCTCTTCCTGGCTTATGGACACACCTTCTCACTATGTCCTCAAAATTAGAATGGACAAGACTGCTTTCTGGAAGTGGCTGTGGCCTCCCAAACTGCGGGCCACCACAGGGTGAGAACAATATCAGCATTTCCTGAGATCCACGCCATGTTGGAACTTGGGGTGCTGGGAAAAGAGGCAGCTAGCTCACCACTTTGGTGGGGGTCTGTGAGCCTATCGGCGTGCGGGCTAAGAATCAAACATCCATCTCATCCCCCACCCCCTGCTAGCAAGTGAGAGCCAAAGATCTGAGCATCTATTGGGAATTTGACTATGTACAATATAGCAAATAAGGGGGATTTTCTTCTGCTATCTCTTTGAAGGCAAATATTTTTATCTGTGTTTTGCTCTGTTCTGATCAATGGTATTGCTCTATTCAATATTGTTTTTATAATTTCATTATTTTGATATTGCTCTACTTGATTGAAGGAACAACTATTGTGAAGAAAACCAAATATACTATTGTACCTATTGCTGTTATCACAGTAACCTGCTGTGAGGTTCTTTACCAATTTCACTGCACTGCCTCAATTGGCTTTGTCCTGTCTTGTTCTGTTGTACTTTACTTCCTTCAAAATAAAATAAATAAATAATAATAATGAATAAGAAAAAATTTAAAAGTACATAGCAACAACAAAACAGATCAGTAAGGTACTGAGCAACCTGAAACATGGTATAACTGAACAGATAATGGACTTAAAAAGCAAAAGGAGGAAAAGAAAGTGCTCTAAAAATATAACTGCATGTAAATTTAAGTGTGTAAGATTGATCACCATATTGCTAAGTTTTTGTTGGATGGGTGATCAGAACTGTCTGCAGCCTCACTGTTTGAATGTCCACTTTGTATGCTTTAATTTTGTAACTTGAACAACTATATCAAAGAAGACAATATGTAATGTATCAACTAGTGATTTCTTACTGTTTATTTTTTTTGAAATTCTGTATTGTTTCTACTCTTTTTTCTGGTTTTTTCCTCCTCTCTTTAAATAAAATTTTAAAAAAATCAAAAAGACTGCTTTCTGGGATCACCTTATATGGCACAGAGCTTATTTATGAGAGTTCTGCACTAATAACCTAATCACCCCCAAAAGGCTGCACCTGTTCCCACCATCACGATGAAGATTAAGTTTCAACCTATTAATTTTGAGGGAACATTAATATTTAAACTACAGAATCCAGTAAGCAGGGAGGGGGAAATCTCATAAGCCTCTCTCATTTCCAAAGCTCTTGTTTTTGGTTCACAGATGCTGATTTCTACTTATAAGAAAACATATATTTAGGAAGCACTCACGGAAGCATCTGTTTTAGAAAAAAAAAAAAAAAGCAAGAGAAAAGCTTGAGGAACTTCTTTTAAAGACAAGAACACAGACAGCATCAGTTCAAGTCTTAATCGTCTGATGATTGAAACGTATGGCTTTGCGAGTGGCCTCGTTAGGAAACCACCCCGGCCCGTGTCCCGCCCACTCCACATTTGCTCCCGTGAGGAGCACATACCTACATGTGCTCCACCTCTCCCGTATTCACAGAGACTGTTTTGAAATACAAGGCACAACCAGGTTAGTAAAACATAGTGGAGGCTGTGTTCTGTTTGTTCATTAAACTATAAAGCATTTTAAGCCTACAATTAATTCTAGGTAAATTAAATACACGACACAGCAGTAGTAGGCCTACTGACAGAGCATTTGTGCTAATATCTTACATTTTTTACACTAAATCACCCGCTGAAAGGTTTAACAGCCATTTATATTTATAACTGCTTTCTACATTCCTTTTTTTTTTTTTTTTCTGCCTACCTCAGTTGTCGAAGCATTAATGAAGCTGGCTTTTGGGAGGAATTCCAACTCAGAGTTATTTTTCCATGAGGTACTTAAGACTGCACACAGCAGCTCATGATTATGTTGGCAGGGGCTTTGCATAACTGTTGGTTTCCTGTAGTATAAATAAGTGAACAGCTAAAAAGGCTAATATTTTGCTTTGACTAAGAAGAAAACTCTCCATAATGGTAAGGAATTGCCCTCATTGGACTATTTAAGGCTATTATTTGTTATTACTATTGTTGTTGTTATTGTTATTCAAAGGAGTAAGTTAAACCAAAGCAATAGAGTTAAATAATCATACAATATATCATATAATGCTACTTTGAGATCATTCTTCAAGTAGAGAGAAGAGAAAGAGAAGGAAGGGAGGCAGGGAGGAAGGAAGGAAGGGTCATTGGTGAACCTAATTCAGGCAACAACATCCAGATGTTGTTAAATGCCAAGAAAGTCAGACAGAGCCTCTACCCCCTCTTAAACTAGAGGAAAAGGGAAGAAAAGGCAGTAAGAACTGAGAGGCGAGATCAAGAGGCTAGAAAGGAAAGGCCACAGAGGAGAGAGCTTGGCTAGAAGGGAAGGTGCCAATTTGCTGTCACTGTCAAGAGCTGTGCAGGAGACCCTGTCAGACAGGATGTTAAGGACTTTGCTCAGAGCAGGTCATCTTCTGCTTCTTCTGTATCCTCCAAAATCTCTAGGACAACATGCTCAACAGCGAGCTTTGTTTCTCTCCACCTTTCCTTCACACTAACCAACCCTATAGGCAAAAGACTGTGAACACCTTCCCAGGGTGCTTTGCTGCTACCTACATCTCTCACGTTCTCCTATTCCAGAGTAGGATTTGACCCTCCTGGCCACCACCCTATCTCACCAGGACCAGGTCACTCCCCTCCCAGGGAATACTGTGCCAGGCTCACAGGCTGCTAGACTGCTCTTTGTAGTTCTTTACCTTGTCCATCTTTCCTGTGAGAAAATTAACTTTCTCAGGGTTGAACTTGGACTTAGATGATTTTTATCCTTAGGACTTGATCTCACACAGTTGATTCTTAGAGATGAAGGGAAAAATCAATCAATGTAACTTCTACTACCCTTATTTATTTATGCGTTATTCCATGATGAAATGATAACATGTATTACATCAAGCAAATTGTTTGGACTGATTATTGAAATATTTTAGGTCACCGAGTAACTTAGTGATTATCTAGGTAGCCCATGTCTATTGTTACCTAATATTATAATATAAAAAGCATTGCATTGTATTACATATAAAACATTATTTATATAGTATAGGTTCACATAGACAAGTTTCACAATAAGTAATTTATATTTATATTATTCCTTCCATATCTACCATTAAAATAGTTTAACGAGTATAGTTCTTTTCACCAAGGTAGTCATTTTTCAAAACTATAATGGATATATAAGTTGCATATAGAAATATAACAGTTCAGTGCATTTCCATGGACCCATTACCCGACAATTTAAAACTCACAGATAATCTTATTTCATCTTTATCCTCACTTATCTCTCTGCCATTTATTACTGTAGAGAAAATCATAGACATTATATCATTTCATCTATAAATATTTCAGTAGGTATTTTAAAAGATAAGGACTCTTTATATTAGATCACATCTAAAAGTTAACAATAATTCCTTAATATTATATCCAATAAGTGTTCAAATTTCCAATTAAAATATAAATGTTAGTGATTTTTTACAATATATTTATGGAATAAAAATGCAATGAGTATTCACCCATTATGTTGAGCTGATAAATTTCTTGACTTTCAACCTATAAGTTCCTCTCTATATCTTCCTTTTCTTTTTTACTATTTCCTTAAAAGAATAAGTTCATTTATCTTGTAGAGTTTTGAATCTGGATTTTTTGGACTGTGTTAGTGTGGTATCAATGTTCAACATGATCCTTTGTGCTCTTCATTTCTATAGATTGACAATTACATGTAGAGCCCCAATCTGATTTAAGTTCATTCACTAGCAAGATTATTTCAAAGGTAGTTTTGTGTTCTTTGGTCAAGAGACAAAATGTACAGTTGTCTTTTTGTGATATTGTCACCCTCTCATGCTCAATAGCACGATTTGGTAATTCGTTTAGTGGTTTCATACTGGTGATAGTCTAATTCTATCATAATTTTTATTAGCTGAATACTCCTATAAATAAAAATTTCTCATTATCTACTATTTGATTATTCAAGGGCAAAATAAGTATTTAATTATTCACCTTTAGTGTTCAAAAGAATACGTTGGTTCCCTTGCACTATCCAAAGAAGAGAAAACAGTTGTTTTTGGTTTTGATTTTTTTTCTCAATATCACTTGGAATTCATGAACCTTATCATATTTGATGAATAACAATCTTCTGCAGTTATTATCCTTATTCAATACCTAAATTTTTGTCTTTTACAATGGATTGTGATTAAAATTGGCTCCTTGGTCCTTTTGATTTGAATTTAGTAGCCTATGACTATATTTTTATATAATTTTAAATAGAATTTTTTAAAAAGTAAAAATGATACAGAATTTCAAAACAAGATGATAGGAAATTAACAATGGTTATTATATTGCATATTGTTGTCTTCAAATTAGTTGCTCAATTACCAAATATAGGCATGCAAAATTGATCAGATGATATAAGCACTAACTGTTCCTTTCAATGAAGTAATAGAATGAGTAGTACAATTATCTTAGCTATCTTGCATGAATATATACATATGTGTGTATATATTCTTTTCACTTCTTCTTTTCTCCTTTTCCTCATCCCAATTGTTCTTTCCTTTTGAGCAGTTTCTTTCTCTTTTACAATATCTATGTACATTTTTAATCTTATTTCCTTTTTCAGTTTCTTACACTAGGGAGACAATATGATGTTTACACATGCAAGTCTGATTTATTTTACTTATGCATGGGGTCTGTAGTTGCATCCAGTTAAAAGCAACAAGTTTATTTTTCTTTAGCTGAGTAGTACTCCATTATATAAAAATACCACATATTTTTTATCCATTCCTTGATTGATTGGAATTTGGGTTATTTCCAAGTGGCTATTACAAATTTTGCTGCTATAAACATGGGTGTACATAGGTCACTGTGATAGGATGATTCAATTCTTCTGGAAACAATACCCAGAAGGGGAATAGCTGGGTAGAATGGGATCTCTAATCCTAGTTTTTTGAGGAATCTCCACACTGATTTCCACAGTGGTTGCACCAGTCTACACTCCCAAACAACAATGGAAAAGGATTCCATTTGCCCCACAGCCCCATCAGCATTTGTTATTGGTTGATTTCTTAGTCATTCTTTCTGGTGTAGGATGAAATCTCAGTGTTGTTTTAATTTGCATTTCTCAAATGACCAGTGATGTTGAATATTTTTTCATATATTTATTTATCACTTGTATTTCTTCAGCTGAGAAGTATGTATTCATCACATATGCTCATTTTTGGATTGGTCTTTGAACTTAAGGAGGTCTGATATTTTTTAATTCTTTATATGTTCTAGATAGAAGTCCTTTGTCTGAGGGACAGTTGGCTAAAATTTTTTTCCCAATTTGTGGGTTTTCTTTTCATCCTGTTGGTGATTTCTTTTAATGTGCAAAAACTTTTTAATAAGATGAGATCCCAGTTGTTGATTCGTTGAAGTATTTACCATATAGTTTTGGTTTTTGTTCATGAACTCTCTGCCTACTCTATGTCTTCAAGATTTCTAGCTACTTTCCCTTTCAGTAGACCTAGTGCATATGTTTTAGTATTTAGATCTTTGATCCATTCTGACTTTAGTTTGGTGCATAGTGATAAGCGTAGGCCTAGTTTTAGTTTTTGGCATATGGAAACCAATTTTTTCCAGCACCATTTATTAAAGAATCTATCTTTCTTTCAGTGGACATCTTTGGCCCCTTTGTCAAAGATAAGATGGCTGAGTGTCTTTGTAATTGTGTCTGCATCTTCTGTTCCATTGATACTCAGGTCTGGTTTTTTGTTGTTGTTGTTGATTTGTTTTTTGTTTGTTTTGTTTTTTGCCAGTACTATGCAGATTTTATCACAGCAACTTTGTAGTATAATTTCAGGTCAGGGATTGTGATTCTTCCTTTAATGCCTTTGTTGCCCAGGATTGCCTTTGCTATTCTAGGTCTCTTCTGTTTTCAACTGAATTTTAGGAATGTTTTCTCTAGATTTGTAAGGTATGCTAATGCTATTTTGGTTAGGATTTCATTAAATCTGTTTAATGGTTTGGGGAATATGGCCATTTTCATAGTGTTGGTTCCTATCCATGAGCAAGGGATATCTTTCTATTTTCTGAGATCCTCTTTGATTTCTTTTTTCATAGTACTATAATTTTCAATGTATGGATCTTTTACTTCCTGTGTTACATTGATTCCCAAGTATTTTATTTTTTTATGTTACCATGAAGGGTATGTTTCCTTAATTTCTCTCATTTAGTTTGTTGTTAGTATAAAGGAATTCTATTGAATTTTGAGTGTTAATTTTGTATCCAGCTACATCACTGAATTTACTTATTAAATCTAGAAGTCTTTTGGTGGGGACATTTTGGGGTCTTCTACATAGAGTATCATGCCATCTGTGAATAATGATAATTTAATTTCTTCCTTTCCTACCCTTATTCCTTTTATCTCTCTCTCTTATCTAATTGCTCTGGCTAATGTTTCCAGAACTATATTGAGTAAGAGTGGTGATAATAGACATCCTTGTCTTGTTCCTGATTTTAAAGTAAAAGATTTCAGTTTTTTGTGCATTTAGTATGATGTTGACTCTTGGTTTGTCTTAATCAGGTTTTATCAGATTGAGGTAAAGACAGTCTATTCCGATTTTTGGTAGGGTTTTTATCAAGAGTGAGTGCTGGACTTCACCAATTTTTTTTTCTGCATCTATTGAGATGATCATGTGATTCTTGTCTTTTGCTCTGTTGATGTGGTGTATTACATTTACTGATTTGCATATGTTGAATCATCCCTGCATTTCTGGGATGAATTCCACTTAGTCATGGTGTATAATTTTGATGATTTGCTGCACTCTGTTTGCTAGTATTAAGAATTTTTGTATCTATGTTCATTAGAAAAATTAGTCTGTAATTCTCCTTTTTGGTTAGGTCTTTAGTTTTGGTACTGTGACTATAATTTTAACACTAAATGAAATATTCATAGAGTTAAGAGAATTTTCATGTGGACAAGTACCTCTCTTCTCTTCTAGATGACATAAGTAACAAAATACCATGCTCTGCAGTGAACTGCATTTGCTTCAGAGCTCCCTTGGGGAATAAGCTGGGAAGAAGATAATCTAAGAAGTAAAAAGTTGTCCTTTTATATTGAAGATTATTCTCCAGGATTCAGTAAACACTGAGTTTTTACACTAACTCTTATGAAGTTCACAGTATTGTTGTCTTGAGATGACAAACTTTGATTTGACTTGCTGATTAGTGTTCAAGAGTATATTGTGGGAATCAATTCCATAAACATTTTTTAGGAGTAAAAATTAGCATAATGAAGGTAAAGTCCAAGATTCAAAATGCAAGCAGGCTTAGTCAAGTCCATCGCATGAGTGTGTGGCATCTGTCTCCTTCCATTTAACGAAGGTCAGTTGTCCCAACATAAGAGTATGGTCCAGCCACTGGGAGACACACTAATGTTGTCTTACCAGGTAAGACAAATACATAACCAGTCAGTAAGCATTTTTTACTGCCTCCTTCTCATCTCTTTGTCTCATCATTTTTTTCTTATATACAAGTTTTCATTCATTCATTCATTCATTCATGTAATAACTAACCATTAAAGAACTTCCATAAGTTATGAGCTTGACCCCTGCCTTCCAGAGCCTTTATTTCTTGAAGGAAATAGTTAAAATAAAAGAAAGAAAGAAAGAAAGAAAGAAAGAAAGAAAGAAAGAATAGTGGCACATCCTGTGGATTAAAGAAAACAGAATGCAGGGTTAGAGGGCCACCATGGGGTTCCCTAAATGACAGATTGAAAAAGGTTGCACATAAACTGTAATCATATTGGCAATTTTTTGCTGTAAACAAAAAAAAGTAAGTTATTTTAGACTTTTTACAATTATTTATCACAACTATTTAACTCTAACACTACAGTACAAATAGAGCCAGAGACAATATTTGAAAGAATGGCAAAGCTTGATTCCAATAAAATGTTATTTACAAATACTGGTGGATTTGGCCTGTGGACCATAGCTGGGCAACCTCTCAACTAGCAATCTATGTCATTGATGTCTTGATGGCCTTTACAGAACAGCTTTGTCAACACTCCAAAGCCAACCTATTACACTAAGCACCTTGCAGGAGGTCTTAAATTCCATCATCTTAGTTGACTATGGTTTCACTACCCAAGCGTGCCCTTAGGCACTACCTAAGAGAGTGCCCTTAGGAGAAGAAAGAGAATAATTACTGCTTGACTTGAGCTCTTCATTGCAATGGTTGAGGCTCACCCTTTTGGGAAGTTTAGAGATGCCACCCAACTTGTATGTCATTTAGCTATACTTTATCAAAAGCCTTTTGGAAAATCCTAATAGTTTATGTCCACTGTCTCACAACCCCTTGCTTTCCATGTTATCTCCTTCATTCTCTCTGTTATTTCCCACACACATTTGTCAAACAAAATTTACCCTTTTTGAAACCACCATGGCTAGTTTTTGTCAGTTCATATTTCTCCAGATGTTTTGTGATCTCATTCCTTCTTAATGCCTCTCAGATCTGCCTACCTCTGAGGTTAGGCAGGACAGCCTATAATTTCTCATCCCCTTCCACTCTAAATGGGTCCCTGGCTAAGCTACAGCCCCCTTCAGTGAGGTCAGCCAGAGAAAGTCACACATATTGTAAACATGCCGTGAGCTATTCAGCAATAACATTCAGTGCAGTTTGCTTTAGTTCAGAGGCCAAGGGGATTTGGCAGAAAAAAATACACAAAAGGCTGTTCTATTGGAGTAAGCTTGACAAAGTCAACTGCTAGAGAAAACTAGAGCCAGACTTTTGGCATCCAAGAAGGAAAGAAAAGTTACTCTTCTCATCCAGTTCTTTGTGAACCCCAGAATAAGAAAATAGATATTATATGTGGTTGCCTGTGCTGTCGTTGTGATTTCATTCTTCCAATTATTAAACTACAGTGTTAAAGCCAGGGTCAGCAATGAGTTGACACACAGTGATGGATTTACCTATTGTAGACACAACCTGCCCCAGTCTTTGTTAATGAATCTGCTTCATTCATGCAAATTTTAATGGAAGTGTGAAAAATTCTGGAATGAGGGAAAATACTATGCTTGGTGGCTATGACATTGGTTCATTTCTGCTCACTGTTTCTCATTTTCAGCTCCTCTTTCCTGAAACACTAATCCAGACTAACAATGCCCTGTGGTTCCTGAAATTTACAGCAGTGATCTTTGCCCTCATAACCTTGGATCTAGCTTTTACCCTCTAACCCACTATGACACAGGCTATAAGAATTTTCTTACATTCTAATCAAACCCTGGAGGGCCAGACTAACCAGGCCAGTCCCACACAGCCTCCTTTGTAGAGACTGAAGAGCCAGGAAAATCAGTTACCATGAGTTCAAATACAGAGCATGGGGATGTGTAAAAATGTGCAACTATAAGTGGGCTCAGTCTGAGAAGGTCGCACAGAGCTAATGCTGAGGACTAGAACAGTGCCCAAGGGCATCAGTAAGGATTGTGAGAATCTGATTCCAGGAGGCGATATAGGGCAAATAAAACCCTAAAACAGTGGAAATGATGGATAGTAAACTGATCACAGAGACATGGTGGCAGCAAGGTCAGAAAGAATCAACCAGACAAACAGCTACTGAAATGGAGCTTGTTCCATTGTCTTGATTTCTTGCCATGTGGGTCCTCAAGTACATGATGCAACAAAGAATGAATTGGAACATGTTGCAAATTACATTTGATCATCCTTTTACTCCAGTTCATCCTAGGTAAATGATTGAGATGCTCTTCCTTGTTTTAACTACACAAAAGGGTTTGAAATATAAGTTCTTCTAAAAAATACAAACAAAGAAAAAGTGTTGGGTGTGGTGACACACTCCTGTAATCCCAGAACTTGGGAGGCTGAGGCAGAAGGGTCATTGCAAATTTGAGTCCAGCCTGGGCTACAAGTGAACTCAAGGCCAGCCTGAACTGCATAGCACGATCTTGTCTCAAAAAGAAAAAAGAAAAAGAAATATAAGGTCTTTTGTCCAGAATTGGTCCCAAGTGTTCAGGGGTAACTAGTAGCATCTTCTCAGCATTGCCCAAGACCATGCGAGTGAGGCATGGGCTGAAAGGAGTAGGCAGAAGATCAGGGTGGAGGTCATGCGGCTTGGCAGTCCCTCTACTACTTATACTGCTATCTTCTGCCTCCTCAATTTCTCCTAAAAAAAAAAAAAGCACTTCCTTCCCAGATGTCAGTTAGTGAAGGAGGAATGTGGGGTAGAGGATCCCTGTTAGGGGAGCATGTGAAATGAATGACTTCACCCAGGGAGACAGAGTTTGGCTGGCTGCATTAGCATTCTGGTTCCATGCATACCTCAAGATACTGAGAGCTGGTTGGTTGGGTCAAAAGCAAAGCATGAGCCATGAAAAATAATGTTGACTAATTCACAGTAAAATTGAGACCACAAACTCAGGCCCACACCACTGAACCCCAATGATTAAAGACAGTTCTTTGATGAACCCTCAGCACCACTACCATGACCTGTAATGAATGCCTGTCATCCTCTCTAAGGAGAGGCCTGGGCATTGGGAAAAATTAAGTTGTTTACTGTCAGCAACAAACAGAAAAGAGAGGATTTCTTGTACAAAACCCAACTGCATTAATCAAAACCATACTTCTCTAGTTAATAGTTAAGTTTTACACACAACAGAGATGATTCAAGTTCAGTTTATTAACAACATAGGACTAAGATACAACAAATCACACCAAAATGGGATACAGGTAAGAAGAAATGGTCTATTACTCATCATGCCTCTGTCCATGCCTCTCTTTCTTCAAACACAAGTCTTTAATAGGGCTCTCCAGTCTTCCTTTCTTTCAATCCATTCTTTATTTATTGGAAGGTGGGACAGTATTGAGGATTGAAGCCAGGACCTTGCACATGGTAGGCAAAGGTTCTGCCACTAAGCTGTATCCTCAGCCCTAAGTTCATTCTTAAAGTCTACCTTATCTGACTGTTTGGTTCAAATCTAATTAGACGGCAAAACTAACCTAATCAAATAACCCCGTATGAGGGAGGAAAGACAGGTACAGCTTCCCATCTCATTTCTCCTGCAGGAAACAATGGCCTATTTTACATATGCCTTCAATGGGAAAGAGGGAAGTACTAACGGGCACTTTTTTTTTTTTTTTAACACAGCAATTAGGAAGAAAGAAAACACTATATTTAGAGTAAGATAAACCTGCTTTTGATTCATGGTATTCTCATCTCCAAAATTCCTCTTTTTCTTCCTTTTATAATAATATTTTAGTGAGTCCCTTCTCTCTCCTAGGTTCATGTGTAAATTGAAAAAAGTAATATCTGTGAGAGCTACTTTGGGGATTCAGCAAAAAACACATGTAGAACATTTAACCCTACACCTAGCAAAGGAGGCATTTAGGGAGTAGAAATTCCCAACTTTCTTGGTTTAGTGACAAGTTTTTCCTGCTAACTGAATATTCCAGAAACTTAGGGTGAATTTAATACTTCATATTAGCCCTACATGGCCAGAAATCTTTCAATTCAGTGTCTTTTGTGTACATGAGTGTTCTTTGTAGTGGGCTGAAAAAGCAGCTCAAAAGACTGGGCCTTCATCAGCTGGCCAAGAGAGCAAGGATTTAGGCCACTTATTGTTGTTTGTGAATTCCTCCTTCTGTGTTAAAAGTCCAAAATTTTGAGAGAAGTCCTACAAATCAGAATTGAGAACTCCAGAGCTAGTTATTTTCTTAAAAATCATCAGCCACTAGGACCTAAAATCTATTTCCTTTAGAAAGCACTTGACTCAGCAAATGGCCAATAGTAGAAAAGTCACTTTAAAAATATTCAGAACTAAGAAGAACATTAAAGTTAAATAAGACCAGATATTTGGAAGGTACTGAAACTGAAGAAGAAAGAGAGGAAGGACTAATCCAGTGCTCACAGCTAGTTACTGAGTGAACAAGAACAAGAAAGCAGGTCTCGGGATACCCAGATTCCATCATATCCTGTGATTTTTTTCCATTTCAATGAAGATAAAAATATCTTATGTTTCCTCATGAAAGAAAAGGGGAAATTGGTATGGAACAAAGTGCATGGGGCTAAAAATTCAGTCTGCAGCAAGCCCCACCTTGGCCTCTAGGTCGAGTGGCTTGCTGCATGTAAAATCACACACATCTACCATTAGAAGTGTCTTGTGCAGCCATTGGGCACTCTGGGCTCCTTCCCTAGCTCCAGATATTACAGGCACGTGACACTTCTTAAAAGAGCAGCAGAACACCCAGGTTGTGCTTGGCTAACAGACTCACTCAGAGTTCTTTCCTCACTCTGTCCAAATAAAGGCAACTGCTTTCTGACCATGTTTTGTCAATAGCATTTTTGTGCTATCATCCCTAGGGTCACTGGTTGTTTGTTCTTGAACCATATTCTGGGAAGTTTTTTTACTGCCATGCTAAGCTTTTGCAATAAGCCTGGAAAGGCCTCAATCACACAGTATGCCTCAGAGAAAAAGAAAAGAAAGTAAAAAAGAAAAAAGGAATTGTAATATTAAGCTGCTCTATCTAAACTGCGTAATGGTAAAACTGGAAAACTGAAGTTGTGGCTTCCTTTGGCTTCAAAACCTTTGCAAATAAGAATAGAATAGGTCAAAAGCTCAAACATATGTTGACTAAAGCAAGCATGAGCCTTTGGATTTAAAATTCTCTTTCTGGGGCTGGGGATCTAGCTCAGTGGCATAAGCGCCTGCCTTGCAAGTGCGTGGTCGTGAGTTCAATCCCTGGTACCGATTAAAATAAAATAAAATTCTCTTTCTGGCCATAAATTCAACTCAGTCAGTATGCAATCTGTGGCTCTCTAAGCTAAACTAGGCTTTCTGCTAAGGACTGCAAGTGAAATAATGATGAGGGAGCTCTATTCCTACTTCAAGGAGATTGTTACCTGGTAAGATTGAGAGAAAGAGGGAGGTGAGAAGATAGAATCTAAAATGTAACATCACACAGGACATGATTAGTTGTGTGTGTATTCTTTTCTTCTACTGACATTTATTGGAATTGCTGCCATATGCCTGGGCACTATTAGCATTGAGAACTTAATAAATAAGCCAAGATCCCAGTCTTTTAGGAACTCATGGTCCCACTAGGAATATGGATTTGTTTATCTCCTGAGACACAGACACAGAGTTCTGAGAAAGAAGAAAGTTAATTGTGAAATGATGAGTCAAGTCTCCTGAGAAGAAGTGGCATTTGAAGAAGGACTTTTATATTTCCTAACTCAGACCTGACATCAGCTAGCTGTACTGAGTAATGAAAAACGTTGAACAAAAGCACAGAGGTAGGACAATAGAGTCAGGGTCACAAAATTAGTGGGTCAGTGTGTCTGGGGCCTGGTTGAGCATGCAGGGAAGAAGCATGGTGGCAGTAGGGACCACAGACAGAAGGTGTGGGAATGATGTCCAGCTGGTAGAAATGACAGATCATAGAGAAAGGTACGATGGTTACATGCAGATGGTAGATGGCATTAAGAGTGCTTCTGAGCTTCAGGAGGACCTGAAAGCAATGGGTAGCACATCTGAAGGATGCCCATGAGCTACATAATGACATTTCCATCATCAATAGACTGCATGTACAATGATGGTCCCATACAATTATTTGGACCTAGTGATGTAGTAGCCATTCTGTTGTGTAAGAACAACTCATTGTATTTACACAATGATACAAGCTAATGACACATTGCTCAGACTATATCCCCATTGTTAGCACATGACTATATAGGAATGAGAAGCTGGCAGGTCAAGATTGTGTAACAGTAGAGGTTCAAAGTAATTTATGTCTTGGCACTTGCATTGTGATCTTTAAATATATTCTATGCTGTAAGAAACTCAAAGTCCATTGAGTCTGGGGCAGGAGCTTTATTAGATAGGCATGAAATATTCCATTAGGTCAGAAAACAGAAAATTGTCAAAGACTACTGAGTTACATAGAAAGAACTCAGAGCCAACTGGGAGAAGCTACCACAGAGTAAACATAAGGCACTTCTAATATCACATTAGCATAATGACTGAGGTGAATCAAACGCACTGCATGTATTAAATCCACAATTTCATAGTAATATTATAAAGAAAGACACTGATTGCTCAGATTGCTCACCACTGGAAGATGCTAGGAAACCAACTCGTAACAGAAAGAATCATTCCTTCATCTTATCTTTTCTACATGAAATACCCCACTAGGAGCCTAAACATTTAATGAAGAATACATTATTTTCACAGAAATATTTCTAACAACAAATGGATAAGGAATGGTAGAACATCATCATTAAAATAACTATCACCATCATGCCTCTCTTTTTGAATGTTTCTAAGCATCAAAAACTATTGAAACAGCACAAAGTAGATACTAATTCTTCCTATGCCACCATGAGGTAGCTAAAAAAGAGGAATCAATAATCAAATATAGATCTACAAGGCAATATATATGAAACACAATGACTGATGAAAATCTCCAATGATTATATGATTAACAAAATCTAGACATCAGGAAAATAATCTAGGGATTAAACAGTTGGTTTCTATAACAGAAAGCGAGAGAGAGAGAGAGACAGAGACAGACAGACAGAGACAGCATACAATAAAAGACACTTAGGTGCTATCAACTAATCACAGATGTGGATTTTATTAGGATTTTGCTTAAAAACTGTGAAAAATAAAGTCATTTATGAGATCCAAGTATATGATATTTTAAAAATATTATTAACTTCTCTTTGAACTATAAATAATCCATTCTGGTTATGTTTCTTAAACATTCTTTACTTACAAGGATGCTTACATATAATAAGATATGAGGAATGAGATTTGAATCAATACATTATCAATGAGGGGTTAGGGTGGGGGGGTCTAGAGTTATCATCAATCTCATAATTGGCATATGGAAATTCATATAGTTTCTACTTTTGTGTGTGCTTGAAATGTTTCATAATAAAACCAAAACAATAATAAAGCAATAGTGTATTGAACAGGGGATTTGGGAATGAGAAGCCAAGACATATGCCAGGGACGTATCTGTGGAGGCCTGTGGGGAAGCTGATGCCTGGCAGAGTGCCTGGCTGGGAGGTGCTCAGGTTCAGACAACTCTTGGCTGTTTCCTTTATCTTGTTTTGCCCTTTGTTTGAATTCTCTTACTATGTCTTTGGGACAGTATTTCCATTTTTATCACTCTGATCAATCCTGGCCTTCTCTACTTCCTTCTTGGGGCCCCCTGAGTCTCCCATTCGAGGCTTTGTGGAGCTCACCATCCTCTAAGCCCATCCCCATGGGCCATCTCCTCACAACACAGCACGCACCTGACCCTGAACATTAATTCCAAGAACTGTGTTAGACCCCAATCTCTATCCAACAAGGCTGTCACTCAAAAATGATGAAATTAGTAAAACTACAATGGTGTGACAGATTACTGGCTGCCCAGAGCAAGGAGAATGCCCTTCATAGAAGTAAAGGGACAAGAGAAGTTAGAGTTCAAGGTTGGTGATGAATTTTGTTTTGGAAATACTGTGTCTAAATATCAAAAAATTCAAATTCAGAGGAAGGTTTGAAACAGATCTATATACTCAGTAGCTACCTTCACTGAGAAAAGAATTTTAAGTCTCAGCAAAGAACAGATTTGTAAGGGGAGAAGAATCCTTGGTGAAAATACCACTGAAGACAGACTTGGGAGCCAAGGAGAAACCTGTTTTTAAAAAGTATGTTCCAAATTGTTTACAAAGAGCTATAGTGCAGGACAGAATACAAGAAGAGCACTCGAGGAATCAAACTCTATGCATGTACTGGACTGAACAGAGGAGGCCCTTAATAGCCTAAAAGAAAGAGGCACCAGCAAAGGAAAGGAATAAATGAAGGCAGGTAAGAGGCTGGAAACCAGAAGGTCAGTGGAGTCAGAAATGGTTGAAAAGGTGGCGGGGGCGGGGGTTGTCTGTGATTTCCTTTTCACAAAACTTGCGATAAATACAGACATGTGATAGAAATCCAGAACAGTTTTTCCTTGATATTGCAAGAGAAAAGAGACTCTGATATAAAACTTTCTAGGGAAAGACAAAGTAAGAATGAGGAATTTAAGACTTCCCATGATTCTCTCATTAGCAAAATGCTATTTGTTCTTAGATTCAGAAACAAAGTTATGTAACACTAAATATCATTTTAGTCTTTGGCACATGGAAGGCCAGTTTTTCAATACCATTTATTAAAGATGCTATCTTTCTTCCAGTAAACAGTTTTTGTCCCTTTGTCCAAGATAAGGCAGTTGAGTGTCTTTGTAGCTGTGTCTGCATCTTTTAATCTGTTCAATTGATCCTCAAGTCTGGGCTTTTTTTGTTTTGTTTTGTTTTTTGTTTTTTTCCACTACTGTGATGTTTTTATTGCAGTAGCTTTGCAGAACAATTTCAAGTCAGTGATTGTGATGCTTCCTGTCTTGCCTTTGTTGCTAGTGATTGCTTTTGCTATTCTAGACCTCTTCTTTGTACAAATGTTAGGAATGTTTTCTCCAGATCTGTGAGGTATGCTAATGGTATTTTGACAAGGATTGCATTAAATCAGTATAACAGTTTTGGGAGTATGGCCATTTTTGGAATGTTCGTTCTTCCTATCCATGAGCAAGGGATATCTTCCATTTTCTGATATCCTCTTTGATCTCCTTTTTCAGAGTATCGTAATTTTCAAATTAGACTCATGTCTATCACCATGTACTAAAGTCAAAATGGATCAAAGCTCTAAATATTAAAACACAGGCCATGGTGGAACCCAGCGGCTACACAAAGAAGCAATTTTCCCACCCTCTTGGTAAGCACTTTCCTCTGGCATGAGCCAGGAGGAGAACCAGCGAGTGGCCCCGAGATCTGGCCATGGCCATGGTGGAACCCAGGTGGCTACACAAAGAAGTAATTCTCCCACTCTCTTGGTAAGTGCCCTCCTCCAGCATGAGCCAGGAGGAGACCCAGTAGTGTCTCCCGTAAGCCTACCCATGTGCGGGCTTGGAATCAAACATCCCAACCCTACCCCACCCCCAGCAACTAGGGACAGAGGTCTGAGCATTTCTTGGGAGGATGACTGTATGCAATACAGCAAATATGGGGGATCTCCTCTATCTTCTGTTTGAAAGCAAATGTTGTTTTCAGTTTTGTTTCATTATGATTAATTGCTTTACTCTATTCAAAGTTCTCTTTTGATTGGTTTTATAATGTTCTGTCTTTGGTTTGATTTTGCTGTACCTAATTGACTAGACAACTATTGTGAAGATAATAAGATATACTATGGTACCTATTACTGTTATCCTGGTAGCCTGTTGTAAAGCTCTGTACCAAATTCACTGCAGTGTCTCAATTGGCTTTGCTCTGTCTTGTTCTGTTGTATTTCTACTACCTTCAAAATAAAATTAAAAAAAATAAATAAATATTAAAACAGAAACACTAAATGTATTGAAAGAGAAAGTAGGTAGAAATCTTGAAGACATAGGTATAGGCAGAGAGTTCATGAACAAAACCCAAAGGATCAACAACTGAGATTTCACTTTATTAAAAAGTTTTTGAACATCAAAAGAAATCATCAACAGAGTGAAAAGAAAACCCACAGGATGGGAAAAAATTTTAGCCTACTGTGCCTCTAAAAAAGGATTTCTGTCTAGAACATATAAAGAACTGAAAAAAAAATTAGGCCACTCAAATAAAAAGACCCAATCCAAAAGTGGTCATCTGAGATGACTATGCACTTCTCAAATGAAGAAATACAAATGTCAAATAAGTACATAAAAATATTCAACATCATTGGTAATTTGAGAAACACGAATTAAAACAGCTCCGAGATTCCATCTCACACCAGAAGGACTATTACTATGAAATCAACCAATAATAACAAATGCTGGTGGGGCTGTGGGGAAAATGGAACCCTTCTCCATTGTTGTTGGGGAGTGTAGATAAAACCACTGTGAAAATCAGTGTGGAGGTTCTTCAAAAATCTAGAATTAGAGGTCCCATTTTACCCAGCTGTTTCCCTTCTGTGTATTTTCCCAGAAGAATTAAAAACATCATACCACAGAGATATATATGCACCCTTGTTTATAGCAGCACAATTTATAATAGCTAAATCTTGGAAACAACCCAAATGCCCATCATCTGAAAAATGGATTAAAAAAGATGTGATATTTTTATACAATGGAGCACTATTCAGCTATAAAGAAAGATAAACTCAAGGCTTTTATAAGCAAAGGGATACAACTAGAGACCATACCCTTAGGTAAAATAAATCAGACTTACATGTGTAAGTATCATATTGTCTCCCTAGTGTAAAAAAAGTAAAAGAGTAAATAAGATCCAAAATGTACAATAGATATTGCAAAAGAAAAAGAAAGTGCTCGAAAAGAAAACTGAAACTGGATTGGGAGAAAGGAGAAAAGAAGAGATGGAAAAGAAATATATATATATATTCAAGATAGTTTAAGATAATTATACTACTAATTTTTAGTTCACTGAACAGTTTGTGCTTATATTGTTAGATCAGTTTTTCATGTCTCTATCTTGTAATCTGGGCAACTACTTTTAAGATAATATACATTAACCACTGTTAATTTCCTATTATCTTGACATGAAATTCTGTATCATTGTTTTATTTTTTTTCTCTTTAAAATAAAAAGAATAGATATCATTTACACAGCAATTGCTATGTATTAGGCTGCTCCTTGTGTTTCACTTACATCAGCTCACTGAGTCCTCCCAACCCCAAGTCCATGGGCACAGTGCTTCCCTAATCACCTCATGCTGTAGGTGAAGAAATCAAAGCACTGAGAGGTTAGGTAACTTATGAAAAATCAGCTTGAGAAAGGCAGATGCAGAACCTGAACTCAATGGTTTCACTTTAGCATCTGTTCTTCACCACACCCTATAGCTCTTAGGTGAGGTGAGGTAACTTTCATTATAACCATTTTTTACAGAGCAGAAAACCAGTTCAGTGAACACAAGTAGCTTGCCAACCAGTTACAGGCATAGCCAAGATTCAAAGCCACATTTCCTATGCCAAGTCTAGTTATTTTTTTCTATTATCCATTGTTACATCTTCTTGGGGAAGGAGACAAAGATGCTTTATCTGTGAAAAGTGAAAATATCCCAAGGGAATCTGTATACCTGTAGGAAATTTTTTAAAGCTGAAAAAGTTTGAGACAGTTTTTGTAACTTATGTGATAGTGTGGCAACAGTGGGTACAATTTCAATACATATGTAATTTCCATAAAGCAAATTCTAATGCAAAGGTAGAATTATTGATAAATATTTGTTAAATAAATGAAACCAGTAAAGACATCTCTGTGTCTCCATCTATTGGCCCCAAGCAATTACCTACAATGAACTGCAGCATTACAAATTATAACCTCCATTTATTGAAGCTTTTTATATTTCCAGGACAATATCAAGCATATTGCATGCATAACCTCATTTAACTTTAGTGAGAATCCTACCAAGTCCTATACTATTATTAGTACCTCCTTTTTACAAAGGAGGTAATATGCACTTTGCCTAAGTAAATGTGACGAATAAATTAGGAACCAAGTTTCATCCCTACTTTATCTGGTTCCAGAGTCCATGTTCTTAGATATTAAACATGTCAGTCAGTGTTTACCCTGTTTTCCAGGCTTCTAGAAGAACTAGTTCTTATCTTAGACATTCAAATCTCAGATTTCCTGTTGAGAACCATCAAATCTCAGGCTCTATTATGTCTGATGATCCTTTAACCCAAGTGTTTTTACACTGCAGGTGACTTCCTGACTATTATTTGATGTAAAAAAAAAATAAGTTGAAACGATTAGATTTTTCTTGTAGAAATTTAGAAGTAAGTTAACTGAAGCATTAAGTAACCAAGCAGGAAAAGTACAGTTACATGAGCATAAGTGGGACTGGACCTTCTAAAATCACATAAAAGTCAATGATGGAATAAGGAGAACAAGTCAATGAAAAAAGGTAGAAGAGTATGGAACAGATAATGTAGAAACTAGCAGTGATATTACAAGGCAAGAATCAAATAGTCCTAAAGAATCCATGAAAGTAGATTTGCACCTTTGACCTAGCTCTAGTTCTGATCTATCCGGGTGTTGTGTAGTTCATTTATCTGATGAGCAGCCTTCAAGATGGCACCCAATGGTCATCACCTCCTGAAATTCACACATACCTCTGGCCTCTCCTACAGAGTTGGTACATATAACAAGTAAAATATGGCAGAAGTGACAGCAAGTCACTTTAGGGATTAGGGTACAAAGTACTGTTGCATTTTTAAAACTAGAATTAAGTTAGAAGTAAGGATCACTTTCTAGGGTCACTTAGTAGGGAAAGGCCATATACTAAGCATAGTCAGGCAAGCTAAGGAAAAGTCTACCTGGAGAAAGAGATGTTTCATCCACATCTGGTGAGGAAACAAGCCTGCCAACAACATTGTGAGTTTGGAAATAAATTCTCTTACCCAAGCCTAGGAATAACTGCTAGACTGCAATGTCATGAGACAACTTCAGCCAGAACTGAATAGAGAAGCTTCTATTGGATTTCTAACTCATAAAAACTGTGAGATAATAACTGTCTACTGTTTTAAACTGCTAAGTTTGGAGGTAACTCATTGCTCAGCACTAGATAATGAATATACTTTTCTTAGATGCTGAGAGTTCAGCTTCATTTAATGCCCTATGCTTTCAGAAAACACTCACTTCCTTGAATAAGTTAGAGTATTCCTTTGTTCCTTCTAGCTGGAAGGATCAGATGTGAATCCATGCCACCACACTTAGTCTTTAGAAATAATACAACTTACCTTAATTCCTAACCAGGTTTTCATCCCATATGTTTTGCTTAAATAATTACTGAGGTTTAGATTTGGCCTGTTTTCTTCTTTGCATCTTCTTTTCCCAGGTTCCAGCTGCCCAGCCTTAACCTTTTGACAGGCTTGGCTGTGCACTTAACTCCTACTCCCCGAAGAAGCTGAGACACTTTGCTGGCCAGGCTGGATCCGATGCCCATGTAAATTTCCAGTCTTGGTTTTGAGTCTCACAGGGTTAATTTCAAATATGTCTCTTCTTGCCACCACTTCCAGCATCTCCCTCTTCAGAAATGCTTATATCTTTCCTCTACATCAACTTTGGAAATTTCACTATCATTGTCACCATTTTTTTTTTTTTTTTTGGTACTGGGGATCGAACTCATGACCTTGTGCTTGCCAGGCAGGCACTTATGCCACTGAGCTAAACCCCTGGCCCCTATTGTCACCATTTAACAAATTGTTATCCGTACCTACAATGTGGCAGGCATTATGTTAGTTATTGGGGATACAGAGATGAAGTAAGCAGTAACCCTGGCCATCAAGGAGTTTTCAGTCTACAAATGGAAAAAGGCAAATGGATAGTAATTTATTGTGATAACAGCTTCCATAGAGACATATGCAGCGATACAAAGATATAAATATGATACCAATTAATGTTACCCAGAGAGGAAAAGGAAGATCTCAGTTTTAAGGGTTGAAATTGGGTAGTTTGAGAAAATTAGAAATCCTTAATTAAATGACCAAGGGAAGAAAGTAACAGGCAAATGAAACATCCAAAATAGGTTTGTCATTACAAAGGAAAATATAAACTTTCCTTAGAGTTTGCAGTGGTTTCCTACTTAGAAAGTAGTTATTTCCTACATATATACTTGCCCAAGTAATTCTAAGAATTTATTTTATAATTATAAATAGTCTCTATTATGGTTTAGATCAAGAATGACCTCCAAAATTCTCATTTACTCAGAGGCAAAGCTTTTGGGAGGTGATTGGATCAAGGGGGCTCAGTAGCTAAATGTACTATTAGGAGGTTCGGCTTGGTAGGGAGAAGAACTGGGCCACTGGGAGAATGACCTGGAAAGACTCATCTCCCTCCCCAGATATCCCCTTCTCTCTCAGATTCCCTCCTCCAAACCCCTCCACCATACTCCTTCTACCTTGGAGCCAGCTGACCAGGTACTGTAAATGAGATAAGTTTTGGGTATTGGGTACAGTATTGTGTCCCAGTGACCAGAGAGCAACTAAGACATTCTCCTAGATTAACAGGAAATGTTATGGATAAACTCAAAATGTATTAAGATAAAAATATATAGAATTTATTGCAACTTACTTTCAACAAAGAACGGCTACAACCTAATTGTCAATTACTAGTGAATTAGAAAAAAATAGATTATATGCATGATTACAGTGGAATACCAGCCCATTGCTGATAGGATGAGGCAACTGTATAGCTAAGGGTATAGAATACATTACATGTAAAAGAAGGTAGATGGCAGTGTGTATATTATATGTGTGTGAGTGTGTGCAAGCATGCGTGTGTGTTTACCTGTTTATTCAATAAATATTTATTGAGCTCCTTTCATATCCCTGATACTATTCTGGAAGCTAAAGATACAGTACAGAACAGGATATTGTAAAACATGGAGCTTACCTTCTGGTGCATTCTATACACATAGTCTCTCAGTGACAAAAAGAATCAGGTAATGATTACTGTCCAATTACATAAAGTCAGATTTAATGCCACTTCAAAACACATTCATTCTAAACTCCCTACTCACTCAATATTTCTATAAACTCAAGCCAAGAAATAAATCCTGGAAATATCTCTCAGACTGATGGTTTCTGTTCTGAGTTTATCTCTAGACTAAAGAAGGGTCAACTGTAATCAAAATGTGAGGTTTTTTAAGGAGAAATACCATCCTGAGTCACAGAGAGAAATAAATTGATTTTGTGATAAGCTTGGAGTTGGTTACCAACACAGTCTCTTGTGTGAAAGAAATCACAGAGTAGGACATGATTAGTATCATTCTAGTACACTGCCACAACATAGCTTTTCAAATAATTTTCAGCAATGAAGCAGAAAAATGTGCCAAGATTCCAGTAGCAAACCTAATAACCAGTTTCGCAATGGTTCTTGGGTGGGAGGTTGGCACACTTGCTGAAATACTAGATCTCATGTTTTTATTCAGGTCCTATGAGAACACCCAGTGCTCCCTTCTCCAGCTGACTGGCCTGCTGACAATATATTACCTTCATCTCCAATTAACACAATTCACTACCAATACTGCGAGTCAAGAGCTAAGTTCAGGCATGTGTTTGGATTATGTGTGATCTGTAATGACAAAGGTTCCAAACCAACCACAAATAACAAGGCTGAATTTATGCAGGTAAGTATTCTTATTGCAGTTATTTATCACAATTACATCATTTGGCTTGGGGATGGGGAATGGGAAAACAAGAAGCTTGTGGAATGAGCCTCTGGGCCCCTCGGATTAGTCCCAGCCTCCCCCATTCTTGTCAGGGCTCTCCTGACATCCCCCATTATACTGGCGGTTCCTGCCAGATATCTGTCTTTCAACAGAGACTGCCATTCAGACCCGGTCAGATGAGAGTCTCATGATACCTATCCTTGTCTCTCCAGAGTAAAATGAGGTCACTATGCCCTGGGAGTGTCACCTCCATGCTGGGAGGCAACAATCGAATTTAAGATTTCAGAATTTGAGTCTTTATCTGCCAGACTCCTTTGAAATTTCCTCTGAGTTATGCTGACTTCAATGTCTCTTTTTGTGATTTCCTCCCTGTTTTATAGGCAGTACGTTCCCCTCCCTGTTGGATATGAGGTGTTGTGGTCTCTCTGGGCCAGAAACCACTCTTGGCCCAGAGGTTCCTATCTGGCTTTCAGACAAGTCTGTCAGACACTGCCCAAGATTTGACTCACCACCTGCTCTTTAAAGCAGTGGAACCACCACAGGAAAATTCAGCATACAACAGTTAAATATTGAAGGTTATGCTCATCCCATTTAAAGAGTGAGAAATACATTATACTCGATGTCAATGTCTATGTGTGATTACAGAGTTCAGCCAACTCATGGACGAGAGACTGACAATCATTTTAGAAAGAAGGCAGTAGAGAGTAAGTGGGTGGGCAGCATGGGGGATGATGAGACCAGCAGCAACTGAGGTAAGAACATGGTAATAGAGTGATGGTGTCAGTAAAGGCAGTGGTGGGGAAATCTGGTCCACTGGAGCCAACAAGGACTCCATAGCCATACACTGAGCATAAGCCGTCTGCAAGAGGCACATTCAAATGGAAATGTTTGTTTTAATTTGTGCTCATTTTCATGTATACTAAAAAATTATTGCTGGCAGAGCAAGCTGTCATTTTGTAAGTATTTAAATTTTTGACTTAAAATACATTTGATGAAAAACATTAAGTTAAATTATAAGGGGTTCTTCGAGTATACCAAAAACCACAAAGGTAGCACTTAAATGTCTGAAGTCTTGGAAACCCTTCCTTAGACCCGTGTATTTGTTCAGAAACACTGACTGAACACCTCCTTTGTACCAAATGGTGCCAAGAATGGGGCATCCGCCCTGAAAGACTGTACCACTGAAGGGAGTGAGAAAAATAAACCGTTGCTAAAGATGTGTTATGGTACTGTAGATGTGAGGACTAAGGAACCCAGCCAGGTCTACAGGCCACCAAGCAACTGCCCAGTGTAGAGGATGTGGAAGCAGAGTTCAGGAGCTGGGAATGCAGAGAATGGTGTCCTGGACAGAGCACTGTACACACCTTGGGAACACTGGAAAGCAGCCTGCCGGCCACCCCTGGACTAAGTCCAGCAGATATCAAACTCCATAGGGACTCTTCTTGATCTGTTTCTAGGCTCCCACATTTCGCCAGCCCTGGAACTGGGCTGTGATATTTCCCCTGGTCCTGGGTGCTCACTTCCAGATGTCCTGACCTCTTCTCTTGGGGATCCAGACAGTTTCCCCAGAATCACCAATTTCAACATACATAACTCCCACAAGACTGGTTTCTAAATTGCTAGTGTGTGTGATTATTCAGTTTTTGTTTTTAACCTGAGCTCTACAATAAAGCTAACAATCTTTCCCCAGTGTGGCTCCAAAGTCAGAGACCAAATCCCTACCATTAGCACTTCCTAAAAGCAGTGTATATCTGATCAACAAGAGAAAAGATAAATTCATGCATTTGAACAGCTGGTGGTTGATTTTCTTCTTCCAAAACCAGTGCCCTTCATTTCTGAAACCCTGGAGAACTTGCACAATTAAAAAGTGCAATTAATTAGAATACTTAAAATCCAGCAGCAGCCACATTGAAACCAGCAGCTTTGCTGCTGCTTCTGCTTCTGATGATTCCAGTGGGCACTGCCAGCTTCAAGAGATAGTACCCTCACAGCACCCAGGAGGCCAACAAAGGACCATATGCAGCCAAGATATTAGGTTATGGCTAGATTAGGGGTCAAGTTATTTGGCAAGGATGAAATTAGATATCTTTAATGAGGAACCATAGAAGCTTTTCGAATTTTTTTATAATAATGCCTTTCTCGCCACCAGTGTTCTATACATCTCTACCTCTAAAAAGGAAAAAAGAAAAATAATCATGTAATAGTTATTAAAAAACGTATTCAAACATCTTTGCATCTCATTTGCTCTTTGAAAGAGAAAAAAGAAGAGTTTCAAATAGCACCTAATGTATTATAAGCACTCGATACACATTAGTTTTATAAGGTGGTGAATTTGAAGACCACAAAAATAAATTTTATCCAGTGCTGAAAATAAGTATTTTCCTACAGATGTTGGTAGGAGACATTAAGTGAAAACATTGCTAATATCTATAATTGCTTTTCATGAAGATAAAAGTCATCTTTGTTTTTGCATCATCTTCTGCACTTCTCAGAGATTCTTCTCTAATGTTTACATTTCTACAACATCAGGTAATAATATTTCCATTTCATAGAGGAAGAAACTAACGCCTGGGGGAGAAAGTATTCCATGGCCTCACAGCTGGCTGGTGAGACCCAGGGACTCTCTGCTGGCCTCTGTCTTATACTGAATTTCCAGTAATACTGTGTCCTGATCTGAGGCTCTGAATTGTTGGAAATACCATACACTAGTTTCCAAAATGGGAACTACTAGAAGAGGGAAAATTTTGAGGGATAAAAAGAATCTCTTTTCTAGTAAAAAATCTATTCTACACAGAGTCACTGAGTAAATATAGATAACTAATGACTCATCTTGAAGAAGAGCTCCTGAGTGTAAGGAATTGTGTTTTTAAAATAGGAAAGTCAAAAAAGAGGGACAAAACCAGAAAACTAAAGCTCAAGTGAGATTTCCCTCTAACTGTAAAGCTGAATTGATACCCCAAAGGACAGTTAAGTTTTGCCATAAAGTTAGAATCTACTGCAGGGACTCTATTTCAACAGGGCATCTCTTCTCATCTGTTCTTTCCTTCACTGAATCCCTGGAAGAACCACATGTTTCCCAATTGCTATGTTCTCCCTAAAATGTCATCTTCCTAGGCATGACCAAATGGTGCCTTTCTAGTTCCTTTTATCAAGCTTGAAGAGCATTCTTCCTCTGACACTTTCTAATGACCTTTCAGTGAGGTCAAAGTATTACCTACTAGCAACAGGTACATGCTACGCCTTGCCCTATGCTCACTGACATGTGCTTCTTTACATCATAACCAAATTCCTTCTGGTAGATGGTGATATTTTATTTCTTTTTGTAGGCTATAAACTGTCAAGGACAAAAATCAGAAATTCATTCTTTTTGTTTGTTTTTTTGTTTTAGTTTTGGTTCTTTCGTTCTTTGAGACAGGATCTTGCTGTAGTTCAGGCTGCCCCTGAACTCATTATGTAGCCCAGGCTGACCTCAAACTCACAGCAATCCTCTTGCCTCAGCCTCCTGAGTGCTGGGATTACAGGCCTATGCCACAACACCTGTCTTAGAGATGTATTCTTTCTTCACAGGCTTTCTCACTTCTCTGCTCCAAAATATCTAATTCATTTAAAGATATTGTTGATTTCTTTCCCCCTTTCATGCTCTCTCATTGTGTTATTTTCTTACCTAAACACAATATAACTGGATAATTATGGAAATCACAACTCAAAAGAAAAATTCCACATATTCAATAAGACAAGCATAATGAAATAGCTTTCATAGTTTAGCTACACATTCTATTTTATTTTATTAACATGTATTCATTGTATACATTAGTGGTGCTCTATTTTAATACATGCATATATTTTCTATTTTAAAAATTGCTTTTGCCCATGTTCTCTCCTGCTTCACAAATTTCAGGTGCTTTTTCTGACTAAATCTATGTCCAAAAGGGAAACCATGAAAAAAGTTTCTTTAACTGCTTAATTCCTTTCAGCTATTTAGGCATTAATCTAATCCACACCATTTTGCTGGTATCATTTACTAGCTAGTTTTTAAAAATAAGTTCAAATTTCCATTTGCCCAGGTGGCAAGATTATATTTCAGGATTAGGAGGCAGAGAGAAACTGGGGTTGGAAAGTGATTGCTGCTTTATTAGAGGCACTAATGCAGCAATTTCACTCTTTTCAGAGGAATTTCACCAATTTTCTGCTTGCAGGCTAATCATCTTACTTGGAATTAAGAAAACACAGAAATGATTTAAACTGTTCCATCCACCAACTGTTTCTAAAAGCTCTTAATTTAATCCTGGGAGGTACCTTTCCACACCAAATAATCCTGTTGAGAAACTTCTTTGTATATTTTGTGAGCTGCTCTCATTCTTATTAATCAAAGATGAAGATTCTAAATTTAGGGACACAGCGCTATCTAGCGGTAGGATTGGGTTAACTGGGAGCCTTAAATCAGGTGGTTTCTAGCTGATTTTCGAGACAAGTTACAGCTGTTCTGCAGCTCCTTCAGGGAGCAAAAGAAAACTTCGCTGTTAGATGGTGCCACACTATCTTGATGGAATGTCAAATGAGAAGGAAGACCTTAATGACAAGAGCCTCTTCTGTATGGCTGCCCCTCTATTAAGATTTTCTCTCCAATTATGGAGGATCCCTAAAAGAGTAGATTGAGAACTGCTTAGGAAATGGCAAATAGGAAGAAACCTGACCTCCTGTTTTCACCTCGGAAGGCCGGAAGAGTACTGTTTCTGCAGCAGGTGAAGGCCTCACTGGCCTGTTGACCCTTGCTGGTGCTGGTATATGTTTGGCAACATGCATGTGCTGGGTGAGACAAAGAAGGAAAAGGAAAAGTGTCATTATTTCTCAAATAGTACTGCTCAGGTGGTGACAGAAGTGCAAAAAAGAGTGAAGATGATTCATGTTAAATGCACACTCACTAAGAGGTCAAGTAGCATGGAGCTGAAAGCCAGGAGAAGGGACACAGTCCAGGACAAGAGGTGTGACTCAGTTCACCGCTGACTGTGACTTTCCTCTCTCTCCTAATCTGAAGGTTAGAGCTATGAGCCCCTCTGTCATAGGCAGTTACGATGGCAAGAGGTACTAATAAGTAATGCATTCAACACACAGTGTCACACACAACAACTGCCCAGCAAAGGGAAGCCATAAGAAGATGGAGACATTTTGCAGCAATATGTGGAATTTGAGTGGTGGGGATCTTAGCCTGGGTCTGATTGTGCCAACAACATGGGTGGGTTTCAGACAAGGAAAGGAAAATGACACTACTTTTAGGCGAGAACAGCCTCACGGAAGCAGTACTGCTGGGGCCGCTGTGTGCAAGATCAGGCCCTGAGGAAACTGTCAAAGGGAGTCTGAGCGTCCCCTGTTAACATCTTCCCTAGAAACCTCTTTTCTTCTCTGGTGGGATCTTCTCTCTGTGCTCAGTTATCACATGGCATCTCTCCACTACTACTCTGTTGTCCAGGCTCAGGTTCACTTTCTTCAGCCCATTTCATTTAACAGAAATGTGGAGTTAACATTTACTGATGTATCTGGGACTAATACATGCACATATTTCCTGTATAATACATGTAAATATGCATTCTTACACACATATATAGTCAGCCTTCCATATCCATGGATTCCATAGAATCTGTCCACCTTGGATACTGAGGATAACCACACACATGCACATGCATGCATGTGCACACACATATTTGATAATAAGTGTTTTTTGTCTTAAAAGTGTAACTGTACTGGCTGCATCTATGAGTGTTCAGAGCACACTATGTAAGACAAAGTGGCCTCTGAAATTCCATTTAACACTTGGCTACTCTGTATATATTTACACACTGCTTAGTTACGTCTACAACAATCAAACCGAGGATAAGTTACTAACATCTGAATATACTTGAGATCTATTTCCAACAAAACACATTTTATAATGCTTTCAAAAAGCCGTGTCTAATAAGACTTACACTAGACAGTGTGATTTCTAGTGTAATTGTTAAAGTCCTTTGCCTGGTGTCCTCCTGTGTTTGAGGTCTCAGAATGGAGAAGATGCCCTCGGCTAGACACCCACATCTCCCATCACATCCCTTCTCCCACCCTGGAAGGCTGGCCTCTCTGGTCTACACCAGTGCTCTCTTTGCTGTGTCTTCCTGTTGGGTTCAGCTGATGGGAAGGGGGAGCAGTTGGGTGTCTCTCTGTCCACACCCTTTCCAGCAGAGCCACTGCAGCCCTGCCAAACCCCTCAGGTGCAGGCCCAGCTCTCCGAGTCCCTGAATTCTGCTAACTTGCCCCACATCACCACTTGCTTCCCTAGTCCCTATCCTATCTTCCCCCTGTAGATCCTTACTCTGCACCCATGCGTGCCACAGGGCCCCTGTCAAACTCTCCCCAATTTTGGGACTGTCTTTTTCGTGCTGGGGCCCCAGCTAAGGTGTCTGTTCACTGGCTCACACATCCCTCTAAGGGCTCTGTCTGAAGCCTACTCACCCAAAACAACATTTCCTACTTTACCAGCCACAGCTAATTAGGCCAGGTCTGGTCACATGATCCAGCAAGCTGGCTGGTCATCTGTGACTTGCAGGTTCTGCTTTGACATATGAGCTCTGTCAGTCCAATTAATCTCTTAGGAATGGAAAATGGGTAGGCAAACACTAGAGGGCAGCGGCCATGGCAGTGTATGTGTGGGAGTCAGGAGGCAAGCAGTGCTGGGACTTAGAGAGATTCTGTTTCATGGGCAAATAACTGCTGTCTTTACTAGCAAAGAAAAGAGATTGAGGAGCATGGAAAACCTGAGAGAGAAAGATACTGTTCCTAAGGCTGCCTTGATACTCACGGAGATTCCCCTCCAGGGAACCCAACCAGGAACTCTTTCTGGATGGTTCCAATTCCCACTCTGTCTACACAAAACCCCTCTTTGTTTGTACAAACCTGAATGGCTCTCTGTTTCTTAACAAAAAAGGTGGGGGGAGGGCCTTGCACAGTTGCTCAGGTAAAATTTATTTTATACTATATGCCAGGTACTGTGCTAGGTACTGAAAATGGCTATTGCCTTCAGCAGGCTGACAACTAAACAATGCTAGATGTGAAATGCTGAGGGAGAGGAAAATATCCTTGAAAAAAATAAAAGTGAAATCAGAGAGAATCTTGGAGTCAGCAAGTTCTCTTAAAAATGTTCATAAACACTAAAACTAGCAACTATTGCACTGATCTTGTACACCTGCTGGATCCAGCTGACTTTCTACCTTGCTCTAATCTTGTTTATCTGTGAGGAGGAAGACTGTAGGCCAGGTAGGCTGTTCAAACCGGCCGGATCCAAGATGGCTGCTGGAGTGACGGCCAGACAACTTCTGACTCATCATAAAGCTGCGTCCCAGAGCCACGACATTTGGCAATAGTCCTGATGGTCACCAGAAAGAACCACAAAAGGACCAAAAAGAGGTGCTTCCCTCACTTCTCCATTCCCCCTAAAAGACACAAACATTCTCCCCTTTTATTCACCTATCCTTCTCTCTCTTTCACCATGTATCTATAATAAATGAAAAATAATTTTACATAATGAAGTTCTTATACTTCTCAAACTGATACCATAATGAAAATCAGGGAAAGATGGGATACATGTCCTATGTTAATATAAAAGAAGTATGACCACAAAGTATAAAGCATAATTCTGCATTAGATACTACAGAGGAAAACATTTTCTGTTTCTCAAAGAACACTTGGGAAATATAGGGATGAGGGAAATGAGATGTAGAACACTTATGAAAAGACAGTTGGACCACACCATCTATAGATTCCACATCCACAGATTCAATCCAGCATGATTAAGAATATTAAACATATCTGAAAACAAATTATGTCTGCACTGAACATGTACCAATTTTTGTTCCTGCCATTATTTCTTAAACAGCATAGGCTAATACCTCCTTACCTAGTATTTACATTGTATTATTGTAGTCTAGAGATGATTTAAAATATGTGAAAGAATATGAATATGTTTTATGCATATATTATACCATTTTATGTAAAAGACTTAACATCTGATATTCTGGGTATCCACAGGGATCATGGAGCCAATCCCCCTCACCAGGGGACCTACTGACAACTGTATTTCTGTGAAGACATGGGACCAGAGGCACATAACCAGATTCCCAGTGTATATCGTTACTATTTCCCAATAACTGTTAAGTTTTATTTCTAGTTTGCTACTCTTTCAGTATTATCATCAGTTCACCCAAAGATGAGGTTTACCTATGGCAATGTGACATACTCAGCAACAAATCTATCTCTGGTCTCAAGGGTTCTGACACCCATGGAAGATGTAGTGCTGCCATATAAACCTACTAAAATTGCACCATGTCACAGCTAACACATCACCCAGCGGGTTTCCCAGTTGTGTTCAAATCCACTGTCTGTTGATATTTCAAAAACAAAAACAGTCAGTGGTTGCATTTTGGCAGAATCATCTCTGATGAAAGGTCCACATTTTTTAATTTAAAAGTATTTCAAAGGACAAGAAATGTTTTGAAAATACTAGGAGGCTAAGGGAAAACAAATATCTAGTTAGAAATTGGATATAGATGGCTTAATTTGGTGACCAATAAAAATAAAGAAATAAAAAGAAAAACTTTCACCTGCATTAAACTTTATGGTGGGCTACAAAAGCTTAATTCAAACTCTAGTGAGCCTCACAGAAATATGCATATTATATAATAGCAACTGAAATGAACTGGCATCACCAATGAGGAAATAATAAAAGCAACTTCTTCTACTGACAGATTTACTAACTTTCAGACCTTTTGATTTTCCTCCAAGATAAGAAAGCATGTTTGATACTTGGTGTTGCTTCTTGGTTTTAAGATGAGTGCCCAGCATTTTTATTAAATCAGAGGGTCTCTTCCTCCATCATTTATTCACAGCTTCCAATATCAGAATTTTCTCAATTGGTGGATATTTCTTTATATTCCTTGTTTTTCTTAATCATTTTCCATTTAATCAAAGTGTTGTGCCATTTGAAAAAATGTAAGATATTTTGTATTATAATATGTGTATCAGGCACATATTGAAAGACATGGTTCAGCTGAACATTTTCATCTTTGACTTGAAAAATTAGAATAAAAGCCAGCTTCCTTGAACATGGGAAAATACTAATTGCAGTGGGAAGATTTTAAAGACTCAATGAAAAGTAAAATAAACTGTGGTTGGTAAAATGTCACTTTAACACCTGAAAGGAATAAAAATAGGGCTGGGGATTTAGCTCAGTGGTATAAGCACCTGCCTGGCAAGTGTGAGGTCATGAGCTCAATCCCCGGTACCAAAAAAAAAAGAAAGGAATAAAAACAAATGTGTGATAAAGATTACTGTATTGTGCAAATGAAACTAAACAAAACATTAAATAATATATACATCACAAATACTCTGTATATTGCATAACTGTAAGAAAAAATATATTAGCATATAAATACTAATTAAAACATATGAACTAATTTAATCCTCGCAAAAACTTTTAAAGGTGTGTACTACTATTATACATTTGTTTTACAGATGGCACAGAAAGGTTGAGTATCTTGCTCCTATTCTCACAGTGAGTACCACAACTGGGATTTAAACCAAGCAGTCTGGCTCCACATACCATGTTTCTAATCACATTTAACACAGGAAATATTTCAAATGCATGAGCGCTATGTTTTCAATACATGCTATACTGTGCCAGTCAACTTTTAGTCCAGTAACAGACAATCCTATTTCCTCATGGCTTACAGGAGTAATGTTTATTTTTTGCCTACATGACAAGAGAGCTTGTGATGACCTTAACTCTAATCCTGGGCTCAAGGTAGCTCGCCTCAGCTCAACAGTATGTGTTTGCTTGTAGAACCATGATGAAGGAAGAGCTCATCCCTGGGACTTGCAGTGGACAGAATACAAGAGTGGTGTAGGTAAGCTGAGCAGAACACACGCAATTACTGCCTCTTCTTGAAAAAGGCAAATGTGTAGTCTGCTCATATTCTATTGGCCAAAGCAAGTCATAGAGTCAAGCACAAGGTCAATAGGGGAGGAGGTTGTCTACTCCTCCCATAGATGCATGGATTAGAAAGAGGGAATAAATGATTGAGAATAATAATTTATCTCAAGGTCTCTTTGATCCTACTAGATGACCTCTCATAGTTAAATTAAGAAACAAGACTATTGTAAAAATAATCAGAAAACCATCCTCATTTTGCATAGTACCAGTAAAACTTGTGCACATAGAAACTGTGTTCTTGCTTTGCAAGATTTGTGTTAACTGAGGTTTGGTCATATAGTGCCATGTAAAGCAAGTACTGCTTTACCTAACACTGATACTTAACAGTAAATGCTCAGTTGTGAAATGAGGTTCTTGGTGCAAGTTCCAATGGAGCATTTAAAATAAAATTCAAACCACTCATGCAAAACCCTAAGTCACCTGGCTTTTTCTCATCCTTCCCTCTCGCCTCTATCCTTACTCTTTACCACTTTACTCTAACTCCCAGGCATTTGCACCAAGTTCATTGATATTCAGGACTTTTGAATGTACAGTTTTCTCTGCCCATAGTCGTTTTCTCCAGATCTTCATAAGGATGGCTCTTAGGTATTGAAATTCCAGCTACAAGTTTATTTCTTCAGAGAGAATGCCCCTGACCAGTCCATGTAAATGAGCTCACTACCACCACTTTACTCTCAAGTACACTATCCTGATTTGTTTTCCATATAGGTCTTATCATTGTTTGAGATTCATATATATATTTACATATTAACAATTTGTCTCTTCCACCAGAATGTAAGCTTCAAAGAACAAGAAACTTGCATAACTTACCATTCTATGCTTCTTGCCTAGTACACTGTCTGCTATCATACTCGAAGTGAAATCAGTATTATTGAATGAATAAATGTGGACAAGCTTCAGACCATCTAAAGTTTTGTAGACATGAATTATATTTTATTTCAAAAGACTGGGAAATATTTTCACAATTTTTGTATATGATTTTATATGAATTCTACAATCATTGTATATGAATAATTGTATATAGGTACTGGACTTCTCCAGTACCTAATAATTGTATATGAATTCTACAATCATTCCTGTGCTTTCTTAACCTAATTTTGTCTTCTGGGGAGTAAGGATCACCCTCCTAATCAACAGCTCTCATCCTTGCATACATTTCAGAATCATCATCTGAGGGTGCAGGAAGAATTTTTGTAAAACATTGCTATCCTGACCCTGCAGAATTTTGATTTAACAGGTCCACTCCGAGGCCTTGACTCAAGATCTTCACTGACTCCCCAGCAATCTGAATACTCAGAGAAAATCAAAAGCCACAGGTCTCACTGGTATTGAAAGTATAACAGAGATTCAGAAATTGCATGTTTGCTCTTGAAATGTGACTGATCTGAGCCATTTTGACCACGTCTGACACATAGTAAGTACTCAATCTGTGTGTAAACTTGCTTTCTAGTAAATATTTAGTGAACAAATAATTGAATGATTTAACCAGAGTATATAGGAGATTAGAGGAGGCACAGGTAAGGGTATTTTGGTGCTAGGAAGATCTCTACAATGGGCAGTAAATGTGAACTGAGCTCTGCTTCTCTTTGTTATAAAATGTTTTAAAATCCCAGGACATCCAAATTAGAATGGTTCATTGGAACCATCTTGACTAGTGGTTCACAGTATTTTTTTGTTTAACAATTCTTTAGAATTTGATGATAGCTTTTGATCTCGTCTTTAAAAAGTAATAAATCCATAACTATATGTCCAATTTGAGCATGTTTGGAGAACTCCTAAATGATCATTTCCCAAGCCAAAATCCAGCTCACCATACCATTGATAAAATAGGAAACTAAAGCCCAGAGAGAGCAAGTGTCTGACTCCTCCTATCATAAATCAAGTTATGCAGCAAATAGACTAGAACTGAGTTTCCCTGATGCTACATGCAATTGCCAATCTTTCTTTATATAGTCACCAAGGATAAAGTTAAGAGGATAAATGTGTAGCTCGTTATTTTGTGTTTCCTATTCCATTCCCTTGACTTCTTAAACTTCATACACCATAAAATTCCAATAGCTAATCTAACCTCACAGCTGTGACACTTCATTAAAAACTGGAAAATTGAGATTCTAGAGCAACCAAGTCTTCCAAACCTACTACTTTCTCATGGTAATCTCTGTGAACAGAGTAGTGGAAAGTGGCCTTAGGTAAATCAGAGTAATCCTGAAATGAGGGTCAGCCAGTGACCATCCTCAGAGCTGCCATTTCCACTGACCCATATCTGTGAACATGCACAGCTGAGGGGGAAAAAGTTGAATTCTATCATTCCAGATGCCAGGATGAGCAAAGCCCCAAATAACCATGGAAGTAGCTGGATAGCAGGTGTTCAAAACAATATCTGAGCACAGAAAGCAACAGGAAACATGAGATCAAAGAATTAGTGGATTTTAAGAGGAGAGTAAATTAATGTCTACTTGCCCCAGCTGGGCCTGAATCTTCAACACCTCATAGTAAAGCATGATGGATTAGAGAAAGCTGATAGACTCATCTAAGTAAGTGTCAGGCTCATTTCTATCTTGGAAAAGGATACCACAAACAAGGTCATGGAATACTAGGTGCCAACTATGTAATTTCAATGAGGCACAACAAACTCATACACAAGTTACATAGACAGGATTCATTGCTCACAGGAAGCAAGGGACAGGAGAAGTCCAGTATCTATTATGTACAGTCCCCCAGAGCTCAAGAAAGCTGCAAGCTTCTCAACTATGAGTCCTCTACTGGCCCACAGCTAAAGGGTCCTGAAAGGCATCCCACCCTGGTTTGTATAACCAAAGGACAACAGGAATCACTAAGCTAAATCTTTGAAGATATCTCACTTCCAAGTGAGATAAAAATAAAACCTGGGCTGTTTGGGCCAGCTTTGCCCAAAATCTGATGGACCCACCAGATTAGAAGTACCTCAGCAGCCTGCCCCATGCCTGCTTCCTTCTCATCCTCACCTCAATTCTTTTTCAGCTTTTCAAAGGCAAGTTCATTGCAACAACTGTATTGCAGAAAGTGCCTGAGGAAAAGAATTCTAAGAAAGCATTTATCCCTCCGTTTCATGTAGATGATTTCTTCCTTCTCCTTCTCTTAAAAATTTCCTCCTAGAGATATGGCCTCATAGGCATTGCTGAATGTCGATTTTATCTTTGCCCATATCAGAATGCCAGGTCTTGAAGAAGCTGCTGGAGTGGGTAGCACCTAGAAATGGGTAGTCACAGTACTAACATTCGATAGCAAGTCTTACGACAGTGACCTGAAAAAATAGTAAATGTTGGTTCCCCAAAACATGATTAGAGGTTGCCCTTTTACAACAACCTTTGCACATTACACAGTTGGGAAGGTGGGGCAGCACCCAAAGAAATAATTGCTGTATGGGTTTAGCCAGGACATGATTCATCCAGAAGGCATGGCAGGAAAAACAAAATAAATTGGCACACTAGCTGTAATTATGGATTTTCCAAATCCATGCAAGTTGATATTTGGTCTTGGGGCTAAAAAATATTCAGCAAAAGCTGTCATCCTTGTAATCTTCTTTGCAAACTAGTCTGGTTCACCCACAAATGATAACAAGGGGGCGTTTTCAGTCTAGTTTTCTCATTCATCACAGATAGCTTGAAAACATTCCTTTTACCAAAGTGTTTTTCCTGATGCTTATCTGAAGTGAATGTTAGAAATAGACTAATTAATGTAGGTACCTCAAGGAGATCTCAAGGGGCAAAAGTATCTGAAACATCTGAGGCTCCCACTAGCTGTCCTGCCTGATAAGGGTACTGAGAGCGTGTTGGTGTTAGTAACAAGCATCATTAGACATTCCATACTTTGAGTCATTTTCATTCATATAGAAAGGACCTTTCAGAAGGACAGACCACTGATTCCTTGTAGTTTAAAGGAAAGATGCATTGTGCAGCTCTCTCATTTGAATTATATAAGACTCAGAGATAAGCGTTTTCTCTGTGCGATAAGCAGAGTTGCTAATATTAGCCAAGGAACTATTTCATGGGAGAGTACTCATTTGCACACTTAGCAGCTGCTAGAAAAGACATGCACATCCATCCAGGGTCTAAAGTGAACCAGACTTCTAAACTTCAAGGCATAGCCACTGGGGAAGGCTGGCTACTTACTAGATACTAATATTAATGATGACATTAATCTCCAGTGTTAGACCCATTCATTCCAGAATCCCACTGAAACCTAAGTGAAGGTACAATGAGAACATTTTTAAACATATAATCTAAGAAGAGTTACAATGCAAGTTGCCTAGGGTGACCACATTTTTCTACTTGAAAACCAGAACAGCCAGGAAAAAGGAAACTACTTGGTAATGACATCAGCTGTGTGAGCCAGTTAGCTCCTTCATTTGTTGCCAACCTTCAGCATGTCTCTTGTGGGCACAGGTGACATTCCTGAGAGAGTTGAGGAACATAAGGGACTTAGTATTCACAGTGTCATAGCAACACTGTTACCAAAAGGGCAAGTTAGCAGATCTTCCATTTTCTCCTCTTTTCTCCTGTCTGTTCTCACACAGGAAAAGAACAGAAGAGACTCTAGACAAAATAAAAAGGCCACAGTGGGCATTCAGGAAGGAGAGGGCCTGTTAAAAACTGGACAGGAAGATATTAACCAGAGACTGGCTAGCAGGAAATAAAACGGCATGGGCAGGGAGCAAAGCAAGCCAGGGGTGGAAAGGAGTCAAGTGCACAGACAGTGGGATGATCATGAAGTGGCTGAGCTGAGGTCAGTCATGATGCACCCCTGAGGGCAAGAGTAAGCAGGGATTTAGGAGCAGAGTGTGAGGCCCAAAGCATAGAAAAACAGAAAATGAGATGAAAATGGGAATATGGGCAGAAACAGAGGTAATTGGAGATATAGCAGGAGGATCAGAGTCCTCATGATTCATGACTCTATCAGGCTACTCTTCTCATATGGGAAGATAATATGAAACAGCTCTAAAAAACAAAGGTATGATTATATAAAAGTACCCCAAATCACTAAAAGCTAAATGGAAAAGGTTTGGAATCATAAAGAAGTGTTTGCTAGTCTATCTGAATTTCCATTCAAAACCAATAGCATTATGTTGTTACGAACTCCACAACACTAGTAATCCAATTTGATTCTCATAACAAGATCTATGAGAGGAGATAGTTGCAATGGCTCGTTTTATATGTTGCCTTGGCTTGTCCACGGAGCCCAGCCATTTGGCCAAATATTATTCTGGGTATTTCTGTGAGGGTGTCTTGTATGAACAGAATGCATTGCTTGTCCTAAAATGAGCAAGCCTCACCCCAGCAGTGGAAGACCTGTATAAAAGTCTGGTTCTTCCCAAATAAGAGGGACCTACCTCCCCATGGCTGACTACTTTTAAACAGAGCCATTGACATTTTCCTCCCTTGCTACCTAACCTGAACCATCAGCTTTCCTGATTAAACTTGCTAACTTGCCTTGCACACCTTGGAACTTATCAGCCTCCATAACCTTTTAGCCAATTTCTTATAATAAATCGTGCCCACCAAAGCCCACAGCAGGGGTCTCTCCCCCATCTTAACACTATAGGTTGTGTTTTTCTGGAATACCCTGGCTAATACAGTAATATTACCACCACTCTGTAATAAGAAAACCGTGTTCTAGAGATTTAGTGGCACTATGAGGTCACATGGGGGTTATGGCAAACAATTGCTTGAATTATCTTCCAACATGAAGCCATGTGGAGTTGCTCTTCCTCATAGCTAGATTAAAAGCATAAGTAGATATAAAAGCATAGGTAGATATAAAAGCTCATGTCATAATTAATGGACTTCACTTTAAGAACAGTTTTACATTTACACAGAAACTGAGCCAGACTACAGAGAGTTCCCATGTATCCTCCCACAGTGTCTTCTATTATTAACATTTTACCTCGTAGGGTACATTCGGTAAAATTAATGAACATATAATGATATATTATTAACTAAAGTTCACTTTTCATTCAAGTTTCTTAGTTTTTACCTAAGGTTCTTCTATTCCCAGATTTGATCCATTACATTTAGTTGTTGTATCTCCTTAGAACTGTCTCTCTTAGCTTTGTTTCCCAGAGTGCCTTTGTTTTCATTGACTTCAGTTTCTTGGGGAAGCATTGATCAGGTACGTGGTGAGATGCCCTTTTATTAGAATTTCCTGGGTTTTTTTCTTCCATGACTATATAGGAGTTTGGGGTTTTGAAGAGGAAGATTTTAAAGGTACAGTGCCGTTTTCATGACATTATATCACAAGTGCACACTAGTGACATGGCTTATGGTGGCCGATGTTGACACTGATAATCTGGTTAGGTAGTATTTACTGGGTATCAATTCATCTCTCCATGAACACTTATTGCTGTCTCCACATCTTGGCTGCTGGCTGTGAATAGTACTGCAACAAACATGAAAGTGAAGACATCTCTTTGGCACACTGGAGTATATGACAATTTTATTTTTAATATTTTGAGGCATCTCTATGATGTGTTACATAACATACGCACTGATTTACATTCCCACCAACAATGTGCAGGTTTATCAAAATACATGGTGAACATTTCAATTTTAAAAGCGTATTTAGTAAAAGATACAATGCCATAAATACTCCCCTTCTCTATGAGCACTTTCACCTCATTGTTCTTGCCAGTTTCTGAAGCAGTTCCACAAGCTCTCTTTTGCAAATGTCTCTATGAGGTATGATTTTTTAAAAACATGGTAAACAATGTTTCTTCGTGATATCCAACAGAAAAGTGGGTTCATAAAATCATAATGATGTGTCCTCATCAGTCTTACTCACCAGATACTCTGCAACTTCTGCCTCTTCCTCTAAGTCAAAATTAACATGAAAAATAAACAGTTTGAATCAGTTCAGGACATCAGGCAGCCACAACACAGCAACTAAAGATGCTCCAGAAAGTGGACTTTCAGAACTGCCTCAGAAAGTGGTAAAAATAATAGGATAAGTGCATTTGAAGTGAGGGGGAGTAATTTGAGGTGGATAATGGAAATATGTCTTTTACCATTACTATTATTATTATTTTGTCTTTTGGGGACAGGGTTTCACTGTTCAGTTCAGGCTGGCCTTGAATTTACTTTGTATCCCAACCTGGCCTCAAACTCACAGCAATCCTCCTGTCTCAGCCTCCTGAGTGCTGGGATTACAGGCCTGTGCTATGACACCCAGCCTTCTATCATAATTTTTAAATATAAATATTCATTATAGTTTTTCATCACATTTCATATAAGGCTTTTCTTTCTCTACATCCTCACCAATCTTGTTATCTTTTGCTTTTTTGGTAAGAGTCATTCTAACTGGAGTAAGGGTGACATCTCATAGTAGCTCTTAATTTTCATTTTCATAATGATTATAGGTTTGAATCACTTTTTCATACATGTGTTGACAATTTGTATGTCTTATTTGAAAAAAATGTCTATCAAGGCCTTTGCCAATTTTTAATTTAGGTTACTTTGTTTTTCACTATTAAATTGTGTCTCATATATTTTGGAAATTAAACTATTATTAAATACATGGTTTGCAAATATTTTCTTCTATTCTCCCAGTTTCTCTTCATTTTCTTAATTATTTCTCTTCTATGCAGAAATTTGTTACTTTGATGTAAATCCCATTTGTTTATTTTTGCTTTTGTTACTTGTACTTCTGGTATTACATCAAAAAAATCATTGCCAAGATCAATGTCTTAGAGATTTCCTCAAATGTACCCTGCAAGAAGTTTTACTTTCTTGTCTTAGAATTAAAAATTTATCCCATTTTTACCAAATTTTGTGTTTTGTGCATGATATGAGATAGTAGGTTTTTTCTGTTCTGAGAAGACTAGACAAGCGCTCTACTACTGAGCTACATATCAGTGCAACTTCTGAGGATTTATACTAAAATTGCCTTGAGCCCTTTCTTTGGATCTCCAGACGATGCTAACAACAGACGCCCTGGCAATATTGAGTCTCTCAATCCATAACCACAAAAATACCTCTCTACTTAGATCCTTCATTTCTTTGCCCAAATTTGTAGTTTTCTGAATAATTTGAACATTTCATTTGGTTTATAAGTTTCTTTTTCTTTCTTTTTTTTGGCATTAATACAATGGTAGTATCTTTTAAACTTCAAATTCTAATAGTTCATTGATGTGACAAGTCAATAGTTTTATGCCCAGTGATCCTTGTTATAACAGCTTATTAGTTTTAAGGGTATTTTTGTTCGTGCTCACACTTTGGGATCTCTACATAAATAATCATGTCATTCGTCAATAAAAACAGTTGTATGCTTTTGTTCCTGATCTGCATGCCTTGTATTTCCTTTTCTTGTTTTAAAGCACTAGCTGTGAGTCTTGGGTTGATACTGAATCAGAGTGGTAGGAGGAAAGTTCTCCTTATCCTCAATCTTAGGGAATAAGTTTTCACCTTAAGCATGACTTAGTTTCTAATCAAGTTGAGGAAGTCCCCCTCTATTCCTCCTTTATAGGGAATTTTTATCATGAATGAATATTATATTTTGTCATTTTTTTCTGCTTCAACTGATATAATCATACAATTCTTCTTCCATAACCTTTTGATATGAGAGATCACTTTCACCTTCTAAGTCTCAGTTTTAAATGGTAAACTACAGTCGTATACCTGGAATAAATTGCTCTTGATTTTGGTACATAATTCTTTCCATATTTTTGGATTTGAGATTCTATAGCTTTTTCAGACACATTCAAACAATAATGACCAGTCTCACTCTTCCAAGTATTAAAGTATTCTGTTGATATTTATACCATTCTTTCAGTATAATATGAAAACTTTAATTTTACATTGTTTTTACAACAATTTTGCCTTCCTGGTTTATCCCTACCCCAAACTAAGAAGTCAGCAGGAGAGAGGAGAAACTTGGTAAGATGTTTAGTATTCTCTAAATCACCTCCTTCCCTACTCACTAGCTAAAATTTTTGGATACTGATATGTTGGCCTGTGGCAGAGAAAAAAGAAAGAAAGCATCAGTTTTCATCACTCTGTGATGTGCTGTGAACTGTGACATGTCTTATGAATATTTGAGTGCTGACTCTCTTGTAAGGCACTTTTTAGGAATCTTTGGAATATAAACCGCATGCTGGGATGTCCCCTCCCTGCAGATCCTCTGACTACCCTCTCCTGATATTCTCCTCAGCTCTTGAATCCATGTGGTCCTTCCCTCTGTTGGGGCAACCTCATCATGCCATGTGTTCCCCTTTAGTAGGAATCCTTCCAAAGATATAGATGCCTGCTTCCCTTCCAAGAGGTTCACTTAAGGTCTTCAGGAAACACATACACACATATACACTTGTCCTTGCAGCTTCCAGACTTCAGGGGTTACCAGTGCCACCTTACATTTCATTGTCTGGGATGGAACTCTAAGTTTATTGACTGCAAGTTAGAAACCTCTCGTATCCTTCAAAATCAAGAGTCATAGAAATATGTCCAAATAATCTGCTTAAAATTTAATGTAAGGTAAAAAGAAGACCCACACTCATCCCTTCTTTCCAGTTAAAATATAAACCATATGCATGCAATGTAAAATGATGTCTTTTTCATGAATTCCCAGTTTCCTCCTGCAAAGCCTGAAGGTGAGTGATGAGCTAATTCAGGGGGCTCTTTCTTTTGTCACATTAATTATGCCGGTATCTTGATCCCCAGACTGACACTCTTCAATTCTCAGAAGTTGGCCAAGAGAAAAGGCCATAAGAACTCAAAAGAGGGTGAGGATGATATTTCCCTGCAGGAAAAGAACTTTCCTACCACCAATCTTAATAGAATGAAGTCAAATTTTATGGCAGGATATGAAGACTCCTAAAGATGGACTTAAACTGGGAAATGGAGAACACTTTTCTTTGCTCTCTGGACTTTAGAGTTGTTGGAACCAGAGCTCTAAAATGCAGACAGCAGAGAGTCCTCCAACAGGGTAGATGAGTTGGCCCAGGGGACATAAGGTGGGCCAGAAGGTGCCTGCTCCTCAGGGGGAAATGCAGGCTCTGTTTGCAAACTCTCCAAGGGAGTTCTCACTTGAGTTATGATTGAATTGCATAACTTCCCCAGGATTCATTAAGCTCCAATTAATTATCAAAAGTATCCTAGGCTTTGCTGTTCATTGAGAAATCCAGACAAATACTTGTCTCTTACTTGGAAAAAGAAGTAACAGGAAAGCAATGACCCCTTCCTACCAACTGTCCTTTAGCTGAAGCCAGATGGGTGGTGGCAACTAGTGGCATCAGCAGCATGGTCATTTAGCACCCTGTCAAGGAGGCAGGGATGGAGAACACAACAGCAGCGAATTAATTTCAAAACATCCTGAAATTTGGCAAGAGAGAGCTCAGTAACACCTGGAATGACAGAATAGATATAACTAATAGAAATAAATATTTGTCTATAAGCAAACACAGACTTGCTGGTTACAGTAGAAAGGAGTTAACACTTAGGTCAGAGTCAAGACCAGAGTCCAAAACAGTGGAGACTACTGAGCTTGGGAGTTCCTCATAGAAACCATTGATCTCTTCTGTCCATCTTTTCCCGGGGGATCAGAAGTAAACATCTTCAGGCAAAAATGGCTTCTGGGTTTGCCTTTGATGCAATTATAGAAGGTACAAGGAAAATCAAGGACAGCATGTATCTGTCCATCAGTCTCTCAGGGAAAAGAATTCCAAGGGGTTAGGGGAAATGGCAACTTCACCCCAGAAGACAAAAAGCAGAGAAGAAAGAGGGGCTTGGCTTGAGAAGACCCTCTCTCCTCCAAAAAAGAATCTAAAAATAACATCCCCCCAAAAATAATAAACCTGGGATTTATAATCCTGAGTCAGTCTCCTGTTTCTGAAGTTTATTAGCTGTGTGACTCCCATCAGTTTGTCCCTGAGCCTCAAGTTCTCCACCTCTGAGGCACAGCTAACATTCTGCTACTGAAATTAATTGGGAGAAAATATGAAAAGCACATGGAATAGAATGCACACTCAGCAAAAGGTAGTTATTAAAGAAAATGCTATTAAGTATGCCCTGGAGACAATATTTCTGCTTAATCAAAGCCCTTAATGAGGCTCCTAGGGTATCAAGAGGAAAAAATTTGAAAAAAGTCTACTATAGATTTTCAGAAAATTCACTAATTTTGGATATCTTTAAGTAACCACAACTATTAACCATACTCTTACTGAAAGTGAGGTTTATCTCCTCCTCTCCTGAAACTTTGTGGACTTTTTACTACTTTAGCACATAGATGCTGGTGAAAGTGATGCTAGGTGACTCTGAGACACAGTCACCAGTGACCACATAACTTCTACTACATTGTTTGCAATGCTTGCTCTTGGGAAAAGTTGGCCAACATACAAATCCAGCTATCTTGAAATCACCTTCCTAGAGAGGTCACAGGCAACCAGCCATGCTAACAAGAATACTGTGCAGAACACCTCATTGACCTCTGTGGAGGACAGGCTTGATGCAGCAGGACTCTCCTCATATGCAAAGTCAGGGATGGGAAGAAGAACCTCATGAACAGAATGATACTGCCAGATTCTTCCCAGGGTTCCCTAGCCCCCATTTGCTCAGTCAAAACCCTAAAACTAAAACAATCTCCTACTCTTCTCTGTTTCTGACATCTGCACCATTGTTTTGACGTTGATGGACAATAATTGTGTGCTTCTCATTTTTCTTCAAGGTCGATGAGTGACTCTGAACCTCCAAACCAGGACAGACAACCTGCGTACCCGTGTCCACTGCAGTAGGGGCTGCAATCTGCTAATGCCACTCACACTGGCAATCACAGACCTCCCTGAATTGGCACCACAGCCCCTCTGTCGACATCTGTCTGCATGGAAAATGGATCATTGCTGATTGAATTCATGAGCCACCAATTTGTCAGTAGTCACGCTTTTGAAGGGAGGAGAGTAAGGGTGGAGAGAAGAAGTACAAATCCCATTTTTCACTCCTCTGGGGTTTGATGTCTGTTTCACTGCTGTTAAGATTTTTGAGAGATAGCGAGTGCCTGAGAAAAATAGGATGGCAAAGAGAGAACAGTACAAATCGGTTTCCATAGCAACTTCTCAGATAAGAGTAATGGTTCTACCCAGACTAGAAGGAAAAGTAGTAAGATTAAAATATGTGCAAAATAAATACTTTCATGACTTTATACTTTCCATAAGTATTTAATTTTAATGTAACTTGTGCTTTCTTGTTGTACACATTCCAAATCTTTACACTGGGGAATGATTGCCTATGATCCCATTTCTGAAGAATTTATGAAATGCAAAACTACACTCTGATGCATAGCAATATGCTATGGTAGATCTGCTATCCATGGGAGATGTGTTCCCAGACCCTACTAGATGCCTAAAATCATGGATAGTCCTGATCTGTGTATATATACAAATATTATATTTTCCTATCCATATATATCTATGGTAAATGTATAAATTAGGCATAGTAAGAGATTAATGATGATAAGAAAATGAAACTATTATAACAATATATTGCAATAAAAGTTATATGAATTCTCTCTATCTCTCTCTCAAAATATACTGCATTCACCCTGCTTGTGACAATATGAGGTGATACAAAGCCTGCATGATAATTTGAAAGGACATGGCTGATGTGCTATTTGGGTTACTTGAACACAGTCACCACAGTTGGTCAGATAACTAAGATGGCTTCTAAATGACTGTGGACAAGAAGACTAACTACAGGTAACTGAAATCTTGCAAACTGAAACCACATAGAAGGGGAACTACTGTACACCCTATTAAAGGAGTCGAGGTTAGGGTTTGGAATTTACAATGTAAATAGATTTTAGAGAGTCCAGTCGCAAAAGCTCTCATAATTTTTCTTACCCTTATCTTATCTTATCTTATCTTTAAGGAAGTGGAGGAGACTTTTATTCTTGACCCAGAATGAGGGAAGGTAGGAAATAAAACTCACAAGCCAACTTCCCCACCTTGCCTTGATCAGGAAGCTATAGACATAGGATAAGGAAAATGAAGGGGAGGAATAGGCTAATACAGTGGAGTAATATCCATCTTTTCTGGAAATAGGAGGTGATTTTTCTAAAAATTTGGGCACCACCTCTTTTCACTTCTTTCCTAATACTTTCTATTCTTGATTCAGTTTATGCTCCCAGGCCAGGCAATCTCCTCTCTTTGAATATTGCTATTTTTTAGGCTCACACATAATATGCCAAAAAAAAGAAAAAAACCCTGCGAAGTACAAAACTCTACACAAATCTGAACTACTGAAGTAGGAGTGCTAGTAGCAGCAGTACCAGCAGCAGCGGTCATAGAAATATTACAGTGTTAACACTGGCAAAACTAGCATCCAAGTCTCTTAAGTTTGCCACAGCACAGTTTTCTGTCCACTATCCATTCCTTCTATCTTAGAGTCAAATCCTTTTAATGAAAACTTAGCATAACGTAATCCAGCCAGCCAAAGACTCATCCCATAGTGATATAGTCAGGTTAAAGTGATGATATAGTGAGATAGTAGCCACCTCCCTTGCCATTTACTGGTCCACAGTGTCTGTTATGGTTTGTGTCTGGATGTCCCCTCAAAGCCTCATGGGATCATGGGAAGTGAGCTTTTAAAAGATACATTGTTAAACTTGGACCTCTTATTTTCATGGCCTTACCCCAGGAAACAAAGTTATAGTATTTTAAGCTTGACTCCGCAGGGAGCCAGGGTACTTACTTTATATACATCCTCAGCCTGTGCAAGAAGAGGGCATGCACAGAGATGATGAGTGCTACACTTGCCCTAGGGCAGATAGCCTTCAAACAATATAGGGGAGGAAAAGAGGTTTTCTTCTCTTCCTTTTTCTCTTGTTGCTTTTGCTGTCTTGGGCCACCATAAATGTCTGCCCCTTTGCCATACCAACCTGTCTTGAAGCTAGCTGGTTACAGAGTGAAACCTCTACAAACTGTGAGCTAAATAAATCTTTCCTTCCTTAATTTTGAGTATCATTGGGTATTTTGTCTCAGAAATCAGAGAAAAATAACTAAGGCAGTGTCTGTTCTTTGTCAGCAGTGCTTGTCTCTATGCATAGGTCATTTAAAACACTATGGCTCATATGACTCAAGGAATACTAAATAGATTGAAGGAAAAAGTAGGTACCAATAAGAAAGAACAAGAAGTTGAGAATGCATGTTTTCAGCCAACTGAAAACTTCATACTAAACTTCATACTAAAATGTATAAATATTTTTGTTCCCATTTTTCCACTAAAATCCATTCAACATTGAACTTCAAAGTACTTATTACTGGGAGACTAGATTTTGAAGCACATATATCTCAGTGCATAACTACAAATTTAGCTCCATGACTTGAGAATTCAAAACTATTGATGATCAACATTGTGTTATGTCTTCCAATCCCCAAATAATTTAAAAATGTGGCTTTTAATTACTTTTCATTATTTTCCAAAATCACACTTATTCTCAATTGAATGAAAAATCACCACTACTGAAAATAAGTAAAAGCATGTGTTCTCAATGTAATTAATTCCTACAAGAGCTGGAAACTGCCCATAAAGATATTGTGGAAATAAATCCAAGTTGATCATTTTGAAGTAGAGAAAGCTCATCTGAATGTAAAAGACCCAGTATTTGCTTTTAGAGATTAATTATATTAGTTTGTGGTTAGAATTTCACTCATCATTATCCATCAATATTAACTTCCATTCTTACCCTATAGGTACTAGAATATAAAGATAAACAAGACAGTCTTATCCATATGCTGATGATTTTCAATGCTGTATTTCCATTCCCAACCTCCCTTCATATTGTAGACCCATACTTCTATGTGCATTCTAGAATTTCCACCTTGGTGTTCCATAAAAATTTCAGACTTTATATGTAAATTTTATATCTGACCTTATCAACTTGGAGAAAGATGTATTTAGCTCACAGTTGGTAGAGGTTTCAGTCCATAATCAGATGGCTCAAAGGCAGGGTGACACATGCAGAGGGGCAGAAGTTCATAGTGGCAGAAGACAGAAAAAGCAATAAGAGGCCTTAACAGCATTTTTCTGCCTATTTTATACTCAATCTAGGGTACTGGGATTAGGGCAGTTCCAAATGAACCAATGGGATGATTTAGTAAATCACCTGCTCTTAATTCCGGTTCTAGATTCAGCCACCTCTGAAAAAACCCTATCTGAGACTGGATGACACAAACCATAACAGCATCCAAGCCACATTCTATGTATCAAAATAATACTCTTGGTCTAATTTAGGATTCTAGCTTGCTTAACAATAGTCTCCTGCACTCAAAAAGTCACTAAAACATGACACCAACACCAAAATGTGCTTCAAAGGTCTGTTGGCCTCAGCCACTCACTGGTTCCCTCCCATAGACAGGCTTAGGCACCCCTTCTCTTGTGAAGTTTCTCTCTGCTGTACCATCACTGTGTCCATCACCCTTCCTATATTGTATCAGAAAGTGACTTACTACTACTGCTGGTCTATCAGTGCTAGACCATCACAGTTCATCATGGCACTTACGATCAGGCACTTTGGCACTTGTTCCATAGGAGTCACAGTCACCCTGGTGTTATGTTTTGCATCTGGACACTCCCCCAAAGCCTCATGGGATCATAGAACTTTCTCAGAGGTGGCTGAATCTAGAGTGTATGATGCTGTGATTAAGGATGTGTGACTGGTAAATCAGTTCACTGATAAGTTTGACATACTTCTGGCAAGGATTAAGGGTGTGAGTGCTACACGCCTCTCCAGGGTAGCTAGTTGCATATAATATAATGGACAGAAATAGTCTTGTCCCTGTCCCTTGTTGTTTTTGTTGTCTGCCACTGCCATGAATGGTTACCTGTCTGCCATGAGCCATCCTGCCTTGGAATTAGAAGTTTATGAACTGAAACCTCTACAAACTGTGAGCTAAATAAACCTTTCCCTTCTTAATTTTGGGTGTCAGATACTTTGTCTCAGCAACAAAAGAAAAGTAACTAAGACACTTAGTGAATAAAATCAGATTCCTTTCAAGAAACCTAGCATTTAAGAACACACCTGACAATTCAAACAATAAATAAACCTGCTCAGTGTTTCAGTGAAGAAGGTATTATGAGATTTAGAGCAGGGAAGTTTACTGTACATTAGTGACTTAAAAAATTTCCTGGGGTTTAGCCTGGATTGCTTTTCTTTTAATTTCAACTTTATACTGTGATCTTTGAACAGGGCAGCTTAGGAGAATGATTGAGCATATAAGAGTCATTTCCCTAAATCAGCAAACTTATAAGGATTCTCACAGTGTTTAGGAAAGAAAATCAGTTGCTATGACCTTGTTTTCCCCTTTCCCAGAGCTTCCAATGTTTCCATCTCTAGTTGTTTTCTTTTCCCTATGAAATAATTTAATCATATTTGTGCAAAAATGCCTTGTCAAAAACCTAGCACGTGCAGGTCTGATAGCTCCTGTGGGGGATTAGACAAGAGCAAAGGAGCTACTGGTTATACACAAGGAGCAGATTAAATTTCTGCTGCCATAAGCAATCTCTGAATCAGCATATTCTGAATTATCAGCTGTCAGGTGGTAGAATGCTGGTTAATTAGGAAGGCACAAACATCTGCAAAATGAATCTGCTTCAAATGGACACTGAAATTGATGATATTTTAGAAGAGAAAATATTAGCTTTATTTATTTTGTTCTCTGTATGCTGAGTCTGTTTCCTGGGTCACGTTCAATTTTTTAGAACATAGAGCACTCAGGCCTAATACACATGCAGAAGTACGTATTTACCTCTCCCATAGCACCTTCAGAGACACCAGATGGCCCAGTCCATAGTCTTCAGGAAGACAGGAAATATTTGGCTCTAGCCATCTAGCCAAAAAAAGAAAAGCTCAATTTAAAAAAATAAATAAAACTACCTGTCCCAGGCCACTGCCATGCCTGGAAAATGATGCTGAAATAGGATAGGTTGGAGGATTATTGAATTGTACCAATTAATGTGTATGAATATTATAGCTCAATAAAAGTAATAAATATTTAGAAATTCATACATGAAATATTTTTAAAAGAAAAATATGGCAATCAGATTGCAGAAAAGTAAAATCAAAGATACACTGTAATTAGGCAATATAGGTAGCTGATGATAGCATGTCATTTAAGATACAATTAAAAGTACACTTGACTAAAAATACTACTCAACAACTGGACATTGCCAAGGATGGTATGTGAGATTTTTATTGCATTGGATTAACTTCTTTACTAACCAAAACAATTCCTCATAAATTTGCCATTGCAAAGTAACATACCCAGCCATACAAACTACCACATTTCTGTGGGTTGGAATATTAAATCATTTATCCAGTTATCCTTGTTCAGACCCCAAAATCCCAGCAAGATTTTTAAAAAACAATGAAGCATTCATGAAAGGTTGTGACAGAGAGGAGACAGTTAAGTCCTAGGACTTTATGTATAGAGAAGGAGACAACACTAGGTGAGTTAGCTTTCTGTCCTCATCCATTCAACATTTATCAGTGTATGTTCGAGGCACTACATGTGGGAATACAAAAATGAAAAAAGCCCTGGAAAAAGGGATGTGTGTATGAGTGTAGGTGTGTTTATGAATGTGCCTGAGTTGTGCAAGTATATAAGGAACAAAGCTGACACCTTAATAATTATATTCTGTTATACAGCATATAATACAGTAACAGTTATATTATAATATACAAAGTGCTCTAACATAAGAACACACTCAGAAGCCAGGCAAAGTGGTACATGCCTGTAATCAGTCTGCCAAGAAGCTGAGGCAGGAAGATCACAAATTCAAGCACAGTTCATGCAGTTTAATAAATGAAGACCCTGGGGTTCAATCGCCAGTACCACACACAGACAAAGACACACATGCACACATACACAAACATACACAGAGAAAAGGCATCAATTACAGAAACAATTTTGCTTCAGGAAAAAGAAGAGAGTGCAAGTCTGAGGTTGTGATTAAAAGAAAAAGTGACTGAGAGATCAAGAAGGTGAGGCATGAGAGATCAAACTCATACTTCATTACTGAAGGCCTGTGAGTGAATCCTTATTCCTCCTCCTCACACACAGAAAAAACCTTTCTTTTTATACTTCCCAGTTGGAAGCATATGGCCAGGCTCTTCTAATTACTATAGGTTCAGTCAACATGACATGGACAGCAAGAGTCTTGAGCCTTTTCTCTAGAGTCAGGACAGGTAGCCCACATCTCTTTCATAAAGGTCACAGCTTCCATCAATAACTCTGTCCACGCCGCTCTCCTTTGTCTCAGATTCTTGGAGCAGCTCCCTCCTCTTGTCCCTTGAGGCATGATGGTGATAGCAACAATTGCTGGTCCCACCTTATACCCTGTTCAGACCCCTGAGCCCCATCTGCACCTTTGCAAATAGTTTTCCTTCATTCAAATTCCCCACAATCACTCAGCTTGAAGTGCTATGTGTCTCCTGTTGGGACTGGACTGATGCAACTGGGCTATTCTTCCAAGGCCCAGAGAGATCCAAGAAGCAGAGGCGGTCTCTCTTGTTGGTCCAGGAGTCATTTATTTTACCTGTCTCCTCTGAGTGCCTGCTGAGGTTTGCCCTGAAATCCAGAAGTGAACAAAACTGCAAAATGTCCTGCATTTGTGAGTTTTGCATCAGATGAAGAGAGACAGACAATAACCTAAAAGTTATACACTGTCAGAGAGTGGTAATTACTGTAGGAAAGGGACAGAAAAATGCAAGAAAAGATACCAAGGGCTGCACTTTTATAGAACATGGTGAAGACAGGTCAAGGAGTACTAGTTTATTTGTGTAGTGTATGACCACTGGGATACCCAAGAAACAGAAAATTCCCAGCCACAAAAAGTCATAAAATATCTAATGAGAAAAATTTAACTCACTGGATAAAAGCAGTAAGCAAGAATTAAATACACTTTTTATGTAGAGAGAACAAAGATATAAAAGATTAAAATTTTAATAAAAAATTTAAAAGGACTGGGAGAACTGTCTTTATCTGACTTTGTTTCATAATGAAAATAGCATTTTATCCTGATAAGACACAAAGATAATAGGAAACTTTTTAAAAGCATAGAAAAATTAAGAAATCATTATTTCAAGAAAAAATTTAGAATAAAAAAGTTTTTTATTTATTTTTATTTTTTTTTTTACTCCTGATGAATTCTTTCCATTCCCTTTATACAAGAAGATTTTGCTGGGTCTACATTCATTGCTTTGAGGAGGGAGTATTCCCAAAGGAAATGCTTATTGAACCTTAGATAATTCATATAATAAATAACATGTTTTGGAAAAGAATTTTAAAGTCAATGTTTCTTCTCTTCTTGATGCCTCCAGGGACCAGACCCTAGGGTGACAAGTGAGTTGACTATATAATGTGGTAGGAAACATCTTGTCATTCTCTTTTTTTCTCTTTCTCATCTCTGTCACCTACTTTCCTAGTCTGATTTCAAGGCTTCACTTTTCTGCACATCTTTTAAATGTTGAGTCCTTCAGGATCCTCTTTATCCCAGCCTACAGGTGAATGCTTGGTTCAGCTTCCAATACTTGTGCAACTCTCATGACCCCTAGGCCTACATTTTTACCCCCAGTCTGATCCTTACCCCTGGACATGAAGTCCCATTTTTTCTTAAGCATTCCATCTCTACTTAGATGCTCCAAAAACATGTCAGTCTCCACATTTCATAATTTAAACCACATTTTCTCCCTGCTTTCTCTACCACTCATGGCTCCTTTCTGTCATCAACCAATCCTTTTCTAACCTCTCAACTTTGTGACTCTATTTGCTTAGAGTGGTTCTTCCATTTCTCCCTGTGCCTGGCACACAGCTCAACTTTCAGATACAATCTTAAAAGAAATCCCTTAAAGAAGAGTGCCCCCAACCACCCAGACTGCTTTTCTGTGCCCTTAGCACCCTGGGTTTTACCTCTCTCACAGTGCAACCTAAAGAGTCATAATTCACTCACCCGTTTACCATGAGCTTCTTAAAAGCCAGAACAATGTCTTGTTCTTAAGCACAATGTTGCTTCTCCTGCATCTAGCACAGTATTTGGCCCAGTAAATAACTAGTGAATAAAAAAACCTAATTGATGACAGACATTCATTCATCTTCTCTAAACATGTATAATCAACCTCTGAGAATCCTTTGTCTTCATTTCTTCTCCTACGCTGAGCTCATAAATCAATGATCTGTCACGGTACATTCTTTTCCAGTTATTATTCAGTGATGTAATTTGTGCATTGAAGCAAAAACTCTTGTCTGTGTGGATTCTTTTGTATTTAAGTCATTGCCTCTGTAATAGCAGGCAATCACTGAAAAAGAAAAGTTTACCTAGAAAGAGATTAAAAGTTTATCATTCCATGCTACATGGAGTATATTTGGTAGAATTGAATTCCATAGGACTTTAGGCCTCTCTTAATAAAATGGCCATTCTGTGCCTCTGACATGTTTGCAGTGTAATTGAGAATTGGTGCATCTTACATATTCTCAGAAGATGGACCTTTATCTCTCTCATCTCCAGCACTTGACTCCTCAGCATTCATTATCTCTTCAAACAGCGCTGGCATAGATACCTTGTTCTGTGTACATGACGTCATATTTGCAATTCACCTCCATCCGTAACTTGACCTTGACAATGGGACTAGATGGTTGAAGTGAAGATTAATGAGACAATTATTTTTACAAGGAATATAAACAGCCTGAGTTGGCTGTGTTAACTGCAGCCATGACATTCATTACTCTTTAGAGTTCAGATTTTGCTCTTTGAATTCTGAGCAGTGGAAAGTCATTGCAGACTGTTCTTTGAAGTAATCACTTATAGTGGAGAAAAATAAATTAAGACATGGCTTGATATCATTACAACAAACACTGTAAGCATTGAAGTCTCCTGAAAAAAAAAAAAGGTAAAGTGGACAAAACTTGGAAACAGTTATATTAGTTATGTTGCACATTCAAATGATTTAAAGCCTCAGAGCTTCATTTCTTCATAAGCAATATGGAAATATTCATTAAAATGAAAGAAAAACTGTCATTTAAAATAAGACTCACCTGCAGCCACTTTCCAAAAGAATTAGGAATTCAAATCTTGATAATTGTTTAGAAAAATACCTTAAAGATTTTTGAGAATAAAAGTTAAAATGTCCAGAAGATAGTCTGGAAAGGAAAAGTTTAGAAAAAGCAAGAAAGTAGTTCTGAAAATTAAAGTGAGAAAAAAATTAACTGAAAATCAAGGGGTTGGAAATCATCAGAAGTGATAGAAAGAAAAGATGGAGACTATGCAGGCAGCAAGAAGATTCTTACAATATGGCAGCAGGGGAATAAGAAATTCCCCATGGTGAAAAGTGCTTAATAGATTTCTATGAACAAGAACATCTGAATGGAATTGGAATGATTTTTCTGCCTGTGGTGTAATTGCCTCCCATTTTCCATAAAACATCAGAAAAGTCTGAAGCACAAAACAATCTGATATGAGTGGTGAATTGTCAGGATGGAGGCAGGCTGCTGGAAGACCCCAGGCAGGGGAGGCACAAGCAATCCTGAGGCTGAGCCAGCATCATGGACAAAGATGGCAGCAGTACAGGCTGACAACAAGCCTATAAATCTCCTATATGAGGGTACAAACATAATCCCATCATTCCCGGCCCCAAGCTCAAGTTCTCTGGAAAATCATGGAGGCATTGAGTGGGGTCACGTACAACATATAAAAAGGAGCCTTAAGTCCTCTTATTTGGATGTTCAAATGGGCTAGTGCATATCCAAAGGCTGTAGGATCTGTTTATCTGAGTTTTGCTGTGCTTCTGACACCTCTTTGGGAATGGCAGTCTCATGTAATCAAGCCTCTGATACCCTCCTCCCCACATAGGAATGGCCTACCAGCTGGAACACTTCTTTACCAAGAAATAAAAGGTCCTCACAGCCCAGGCTGGGCTTTCTGCCTCTGGGGGGATTATTTTCCCATTTTACACTTGATGTGCACTCCCTTTTTTCTGTTAATATATCTGTATCACATGGTACCTGGTCAGTCCACTGCTTTGTGAAGAGGACTGAGTCCTTTCACTGAACAAGAGAGATTTAAGGCGGGGAATTGTCCTGTGTCTGCTACTGGGGGGAGCCACTAATCAAGAGGGAACCATTGCCTAGGTTGAAAGCCCATCTCACTCTGTCTTTTCCTTACATGAATAAAGCATTGTTGTGTTCAATGCTTCACTGCATGTGTTTCTTTGGAAACTCAACATCAAGAAGAAGTGAGCAGAAGTGTTCAGACCCTTACACCTGATGCCAGGTGTCAGTTGCCCTTTGCTCAATGCACCTCCAATAGATGCACTGAGAACCACATGAAATAGAAGACCTGGGAGCAACTAGGACACTTTACAACAGTTATGAAAAGTAGGATAGTAATATAAGAACAAATGAATTTCTAAAATCCCAGTCTTTGGCCCATTTCCAAGCAAATGTAAAGCAATCAGATTTGTAGTTCTCTGGGATCCATTGTAAAAGGCTACAGTAAATTATATCTAACATTTGTTATGATATTCAGATAACCATGTGGCTTCCAAGCACAACTTAGTAATCAAGCAATAAGTGTTTATTGTATGGGAAGTACTGTGGAGGGATTAATATGAAAGAAGTACTACTTCATCACTGAATTCAGAAACTATAATGAAGAATTAAAGGAATGTAAACTTAAAAACCAAGAGAGTTTATCAGATCTGAGTTCCAAGCCCAATGCTAACACCCACTAACCATAACCTTGAACAAATTCATTAGCCCCTTTGATTTCTTGTTTGTGACCACAGAACACTAATAAACATATATGCTCTATTTCACCTACAGCCCAGTACAAGGAGAGAATGAGATAACGCATGTGAAATCTCAAAAAGTATGAAAAACTATAAAGTAAGATGTCAGTGTGAAGAAGTCATTCATGAGTATTTTGACTGATTTTATGAAAAAAGTAAAACAAAATTTAATAACAAAATAATAGGAGAATAACAATAATTAATACTTCGAATACTTACTCAGAGTACAAGATATGGGCATAAAACATTCTCCAAATGATATTAGCACAAACCTTTCTTTTCAGTGAACTAAGAAACCTGTAGTATTACTATTTTGCATTTTTTTCCTTTCCCCTTCCTTCCTTTTCACTTTCCCCCATCCTAGTTTCTTTTTTCTTTTGAATAACTCCTTTTTATTTCACAGTATCTATTATATATTTTGGACCTCATTTACTTAAGTATTTATTTCTGTCCATTTTGTGACTATTTGGCATATTTTATCTATTTTGTCTGTTTGATATCTGTATAAGAGCACTCATGCTGCATAAAACATCTGGTCTCTCTCAAAGCATTGCGATAAATCATTCACCCAGCATTCTCAGAGAGTGCTGGCTCTGCTTCTGTCCCATATGTTAGAGGACAGAAGGTCAGAGGGCAGCCTGGAGGGAGCAGCAACTCAGCTTGGGATCATTCTGATGGTTTTTATGTGGGTAAGAACTAGAAGAGAATATAAAACACTGGAAAACATGACAGCATATGACCCAGCATAGCGAGATTGTAGATTCCTTTTTGAAGTCTTCAAGTTTTCCTTTTTTATAGTTGGAATGCTCTTGTTCACTGAATAAAAATGAGAAAAATAACCATACATACACCTTACAACACTTTGCAGTTCACAGAGCATTTTCACAGGGAACAAATTCATTCTTATACTTTTCTATGAAGTCAAGAGGACATGAAATTGATCACACTTTACAGCTGAGGAAACTGAGTCTCAGAGACATAACAAGGTCTCCAGAGTCAAATATACTCTTTCCAGTACTAGACTCTAGCTACCAGAAGAAAAGGGAACCCTGCTCCAAAAGGGAAAACAGAAGGGCATGGTTAGTTAAGGGTCCCTCAGAAGATCACTATAGAAAGAACTAAGATGAGGCCACAACTCAAGATAATTCCAGGCTTTGAAAGCAATAGTGGGGATGGCCAGACAGGTAATATTGTGCTAATCTTTCCTGCAAGAAGCAATCTCTGTGGATTCATGAAGGTAACCAGAAGCTCTCTTGTCCCTGAGGTAGTTTGAAGCCTCAAATGAATATGGCAGGGAAAGGTGATAAAACCCAGCTTTCCTGGGAGTCACAAAATTTTTATTATAATTTTATGATTTTAAAATGGCTCATGACTTAATTGAACAGAGAATTGCCCAAGTAAACTTACTAAAAACCAATAACCCTACAAAGCAGTACCTTTAGCAGCTCTAGATGGCACCTAGCACCTGAAGCTCAGGACCATTGAAAATCATGCAACTAAGGAGATGCTGCATCTAGACCATCACTGAGACACAAGAACAGGGAGGGCTGTAAACTGGAAGTGCAGAAAATAACCCTTGCTCTTGAATATACTATTGGGGTGCTTAGAACTATTATCACAGATGCTTTTCCAATGTTAATTAATTGCCACCATTTAAATATTGGAGAAGTTAACATCAGAAACCAGATTCTAGTGTCTCTTGAAAATGTCAAAATTTCTGACTTACTGGGCTCAGGATTCCTTTACGGTAGCAAGTCGTTGGCGGTTTAATGGCATCAATGCTCTCTGTACCTCCCTGCGCTCACTCATCCCCTATGTCATCTATTTTGTCTGATGACCTCTGTGTGCAGTTGAATTTGGTACTGCTATTCTAGGGCTGAAGCAAAGATCTAAGTGGTGAGCAAAGTTTTGGAAGATGAACCCACACAAGCAAGGCAGCTCCAAGAACCAGAAATAACCACACTCAGGAAGTTTAAGTTGGTTTGTGCTGCTCAGAATTGATTCTTGTTCTCCTCCCTGACCCCTGTGCCTAAGATTCCATACTTAAAAGTTGACCATTTTCCTGCCAGAGGCATAGTTGGCAACAAAGCCAAAAATGGGGCAGTTACAGAGGAACAGACCTCAGCAATGGTACCAGAAGTTCCAAACAGAATGACGGGCAGCCATAGTCAAAAATCATTTGGAATAAGAAACAGACACACAGCAGCTGTGAGGAGACCTGGAGTAAAATTCTCCTCTAGCTATGAGCTATAGAAGACCTGGAGTAAATTCCCTCAACAGAGGAAATTCCACACCCTACCCGAGTGGGAGAACATTCATCCAGGAAGCCGAAAATGGAGGACTCTGAATCCAGAGCCAAAGCCTAGGAAGGGTGAAGCTGCTCACGACCTGCTCCCTGCATCAGACACAGCTTTGCGATTGTCACACTGAAGACCTTCAGTCAGAGTCATGTGAGAAATCAGTGATCAGATCAAGTCTGCACTGGAGAAACTGCTGCTGGAGATGTGGAGTGGCGCAGCTCCCAGGAAGTGCAAGGTGACCACAAGTTAGAAAACTGCCAGGAATGTTGGCTTTCTCCCTCCAATCTTACATCTTGGAATTTACTATTATGCATATATTGATAGAGGTACCAAGTGGCCTATATACAAGTTTATTTACTATAGTTGGTTTATACCAGAAAAAAATTGGAAATTGCTCTAGTTCAGAGAAAATTTATTAAATATTTTGTGCTCCAACAAAGAGAATCCTGTGTAGTAGTTATTCTTTAAAATTATGAAGAAAATTCTATAGAAAATATGGAAAAGTTCCACAAAATTAAGTAAATACAATATAGAAAACAGCATGCTTAATACTGTGTTTTACACAAAAGCAGAAAAATAAAAATCTTTACTCATATCTGCTCCATTTGCTTCTTTTAAAAAGTCTAAAGTGTCTGCTGTAAACATTTCTAAACAATGGACAATAAAAACGATTACCTGCGCGGGGTGCTGAGAGGACATGAAGTGAATGAGGGCAGTGGGGAAATTCTTTTGCTGTCACCATTGTTTTGAGTTTTGGACCACATGGATGTGTTGCTTTCTTTTTTTAAGATATTTTAAAGAGAATAACAGTATAGTTATTACACTGTGAATCATTGTCTTCAAACTGGTTACTCAGAGTACAAAACACAAACCAGAAAAATTCTTATAAAAAAGAAAACAATAACACAAAACATTCTTTTTAATAGACTAAAATAAACTAGCAGTATAAATGAAACCAATTAGCGTATACATTGAAATACTTTTAAAATGATGAAATTTGTCTTTGGGGGAAGTATTTGAACTTCTCTGTACTTCCCATTTTGCTCTTCTATTTGTGTATGTATGTTTGTATCTCTGTGTATATGTATATTACACACACACACACACACATATATATATATATAGCTATAGTTATAGTTATAGTTATGGTTTGTGTGTATGTGTACCCCCAAAGCCTCATGTGGTCATAAGGTTTTTTTCAGACATGGCTTAATGTAGAGTGTCTGATTGATTCATAGTGCAATGCTGAGATTAAGGGTGCTGGGATTAAGGCTGGTGATTGCTGGATCAGTCCACTGATTGGATTGGAACCGCCCTAATCCCAATAGACTGGATACAATATAAGGGACAGACAGAGGCTTGTCTCACTGTCTCTCATTGGTTTTGCTGTCTTTGTGGCCGTGAACTGTTGCCCTCTGCTATGTGTCACCCCACCTTAGAAGCCAGCTGATTATGAACTGAAACCTCTACAAACTCTGAGCTAACTAAACTTTTCATCCTTTAACTTTGGGTGTCATGTATTTTGGTTCAGCAAAGAGAGAAAAGTAACTGATTCTAGTACCTAGCTATTATAAATTGTGCTGCTATAAACACAAGTACACATGTGTCACTGTAATATGATGACTGTAACTCTTGAGAAGATACCTAAAAGAGGTATAACTGGGTCAAATGAAATTTCTTTTTTTAGCTTTTTGAGGAATCTCCACACTGATTTCTATAGTGGCTGTACTAGTTTATATTCCCATCAACAATATAGAAGAATTCCCTTTTCTCCATATCCTTACCAGCATTTTATTAGTATTTTTGATAGCCATTCTTTCCAGGGTAAGATGGTATCCCAATGGAGTATTAATTTGCATCTCTCTGATGGCCAGCAATGATGAACATGTTTTCAAGTTCTTATTGTTCATTTGTACTTCTACTGAGAAATTTCTGTTGCCCATTTTGTGATTGAGTCTTTTATTTTGGGGGTGTCTAACTATTTTGAGTTTTTAATATAGTTTTGATGTTAGCCCTCTGTGGAATAACTGGCAAAATTTTTTCCCACTCCATAGATTGTCTCTTCACTCTGATGGTTGTTACCTATGTTGTACAGGAGTTTTTTAATTTGATATGATCCCATTTGTTAATTCTTGATATTATTCTTGTGCCATTGAGATCTTGTTCAGAAAGTACTTACGTATGCCTATGTCTTTAAGAGTTATACCCATTTTATCTCCTAGTAGATTGTTTCTGTTCTAGCATTTAGATCTTTAATCCATTTCAATTTTAGTTTAGTACATGGTGAGATATATGGATCTAGACTCAATTTTCTGAATGTAAATATCCAATTTTCCCAGCACCATTTTCTTCTAGGTTATGTTTTTGGCTCTTTTGTCAAAGATTAAGTACCTGTGTGCCTGGGTTGTTTCTGTTTCTTCTGTTCCATTAATCCATACTAATATTTTTGTGCCAGTGCCACACTGTTTTAATCACTGTAACTTTATAATATAACTTCAAGTCTGAGATTGTAATGCCACCTGCAATACCTTTGTTACCCAGAATTGCTTTTGCTATTCTGAGTCTTTTTTATTTCCAGATTAATTTTAGATTTGTTTTCTCTAGGTCTGTGAGAAATGACATTGATAATTTTATTTGGGTTGCATTAAAACTGTATATCAGTTTTGTAAGTATAGACATTTTGATTATTTTGGTTATGGCTAACCAAGAACAGAAGATATTTTTCTATTTTCTGATTTCTTCCTCAAGTTCCTTTTTCAACATGTTGTAATATTCATTGTAGAGTCATTTTCTCCCTTAGGTTAATACTTAAATATTTAAATTGTTGACGCTATTGTGAATAGTATTGCTTTCCCAATTTCTGTTTCAATTAGGTCATATTTAGTACTTAAAAATCTATACCTATGATCCCAACAGTCAAAAACTTGAGGCAAGAGGATCACCACAAGTTTGAAGCCAGCCTGGGCTACATAGTGAGTTCAAAGCTGGCTCGGACTACAAGGAAAAACTCTGCCTCAAAAAAAAAAAAAGCTATTGATTTTTGTTGGTTTATTTTGTATCTTGCTATACTTTTGAATTTGCTTATCAATTCTAGGAGTCTTTTGTTGGAGTTTTTGGGTTTTGTAAGTAAAAGATCGCATATATTTCTTTTTTTTCTTTTTCTTGCCTGATTGCTCTGGCTAATGTTCCAAGGATTACACTGAACAGGAGTGATGATAATAGCCTTGTCTTCTTCTGATTTTAGAGGGAAGGCTTTCAGCTTTTCCCATTTAATATGATGTGCCAGTAGGATGGTCATAAGTGCCTTTTATTATGTTGAGCTCTAAACCTTCTGTACCTATTTTCTTCAAAGCTTTTTTTTTATCATGAATGGATGTTGGATTTTATCAAGGGCTTTTTCTGCACCTATTGAGATGATTATATGATGTTTGTTCTTGCTTCTATTTATGTGATGAATTTCATTTATTGAGTTGCATGTTTTAAATCATGCTTACATTTCTTAGATGAAGCCTACTTGGTCATATTATATGATCTTTTTAATGATTTGTAGAATTCTATTTGCCAGTATCTTCTTGAGGACTTTTGTATCTATTTTCATTAGAGAGTTGGCCTATAGTTCTCTTTTTCAGTTGGGTTCTTGTTGGATAATCAGGATAATGTTAGCTTCTAAGAATGATTTGTGTGTGTGTGTGCACTGGGGATCGAACTCATGACCTCGCATTTGCCAAGCAGGCACTTACAGTGCTAAGCTAAACCCCTGGCTGAGAATGATTTTTGAAGCCCTCTTTTTCTTTCATTTTCATTAAAATGTTTGAAGAGTATTGTGGTAGATCTTCTCTGAAGTTCTTGTAAAATTTGGCTATGAATCCATCAGGTCCTAGATTTTTCTTATTAGTTATTTTTCTTATTAGTTTTTTGTTTGTTTTTGTTTTTTAATTACTGCTTCAGTATCAACTAACTTATTGGATTGTTCAAATTTTTTAAGTCTTCTTGGTTCAGTTTTGGCAATTTATATGTATCTAGGAATCTCCCCACTCTCCTGAATTCTCCAGTTGTTTGGAATATATGTTTGTGTGTTAGTTACTTTTCTCATTGCTGAGACAACATACCTGACACTTAAAATTAAAGGAGGAAAGATTTATTTGGCTCACAGTTCATAGATGTTTCAGTTCATTGTTGGCTGGATCCAAGACAGGAAGTCATGGTATAATGGAGTCACAGAAGAGAAGCAGTTGATGGCAGGTAGAAGGCAGGAAGGCAGCAAAACAGTGAAGGAGAGAAGGAGCAGAAGCAATGATAGCAGCCCTCTTTCTGTGCTTTATGTTGCTCAGGATATACATCCTTAGTGTAGGTAGCGCTCACACCCAGGTTAAGCCTTTCCATTATCTACATGCAGAACTGTATCAAACTAATCAGTGGGATAATTTAATAATCACACATCCTGAATCCCAGCATCACATAGTCTAGATCTAGCTACCTCTGAAAAGTAGCATCTATGACCACATGAGGCTTTCAGCGGACATCTAGACACAATCCATAACAATAATTCAAGGAAGAGGAAGGGCCCAGAAGAGAATTCAACCAACTCCCAAGAGACTATGTAGATAGACAATGACCAAACCACATATCAGACAGAAACCTGACTTTCAACCTACAGTGACAACACCCCCCCCGGGGGGGGTGACCTTCATCTACCTATAGATAGCCAGCTTGCTATCTACCAGTCAGACAACTATCTTTATTTCTGGCCCACAAAGACAAATAATAAAGCCCGCAGCAATTAGTTCAAAATGGATAGCACTTCAGAAGTTACTAAAAATTTCCTATATTAGTTACTTTCTTGTCACTGAGACAAAGTACAACACACCCTTAATTTAAAGGAGTAGAGTCTTATTTTGGTTCACAGTTTCAGTGGATTCAGTTCGTGGTCTACTAGCTCCAAGGCAGAATGGCATGGCAAAGAAAAGCTGTTTACCAAATGGTGACTAGGAAGCAGAGAAAGAAGAGAGGAGCCAAAAATAAGAATACACCTTTCCATCCTATGGAGGCACAAGCACGTAATCCCAGCACTTGGGAGACTGAGGCAGAAGTTCAAGGACAGCCTGGGTCAGTGAGTGCAAGGCCAGCCTAACCTACATAATAAGGTCTGGTCTCAAAAAAACAACAATAAGAAGAATATATCGCTCCAAGTTATGCTTCTAGTAACCTATCTCTTTGACCAGACCCCACCTCCAACATGAGATTTTTGATATTTTTTATCTAAACCATAACACTTCCCTAATATTTGTCCTTACTTCCAATTGAAGATGAAGAAGCAGAAAAATCCAAACATTCACTTCTAACCAATCACAAAAGCTGCTTCAGTTCTAGTAAGGCTATCTGGGACTTGTACACACCAACATTCTCCAATCAAAGCACACCTAAAACCTTTCTTTTTTCCACTCTAAGACTTTCCTGCTCCTCTGCATATCTTGGAATCTCTGCCAAAATGCAAGTGATGCTGACTAACGAACTTGGTAAAGCAAGAGCTGAGTGAATAAGCTTTCTTTGTTCCCATTTTGTGGGTCTTCATTAATTTCTGCACTTTTTTAGGACATCTCTGATACAGTTCTCAGAATTTCCAATATTATAATTGTATAACATTCTGATAATTATTAAAATACAACTACAGTAAACAAATATACTAACAATTGCTATCATTCATACAAATACTATATTTGTATCACTCTGGGGAAATGAGAGAGATGGCACTGAATCTCTTGTATGTTTATGCATAAATATCTCATAGGTGAGGAAGATTTTTTTTTATTTCTTTATTTTAAAGATAGAAAAATCAAGAAGCAAAGAAACCTTAAAAAAAAGCAAAAAAAAAAAACCCAAGAACAATAACATAACAATAGCTATATAAGCTTTCAAAACAGTATGATAAGAATTTAACAATGGTTTCATATTGTTATCTTCAAAATAGTTGCTCAGGTTACTAGATACAAGAATAAAACAAAACAGTAAAATGGAACAAAACATTGGATTTCCAAAACAAGACAGAAGGAAATCCCCTACACTTGCCATCCTCCAAATAGATGCCCAGACCACCAGCCAGACCTGCAAAGTCAACCAAACAATACAAGTGTCAAGCTGTTCCTTTCACCTCAGTTGCTAACATCTCACTCTAGGTTCCTCTGAATCAGCCAGCTGCTTATGGAGGCAGTGAGGAAGAATATTATTCTGGTTTCCCAGCCTGTGCAACAGCAGGGTAATGGTAAGGCATGGTTTGTTTTCTTGCTGAGTCTCTTTCCACTTCCCATAGTGGAGCCTGGTTCATGGGAAGGCGTAATTTTTCTTCTAGCTGAGTCTCTTCCTGTTCCCCATGGTGGATCCTGGCTCACTGGAAGGCATGGTTTGGTTTTTTTACTAAGTCTTTTCCTGATTCCCATGGCAGACTCTGTCTCATGGGAAGCCTGAGGGAGATTTTTTAAAAGATAATTTCTAAACACATATCTTGCTCTGTGAGTCTCCCTGCCATGGGACTTCTAGTCATTGGGTCTTGAAGCTTCCGGGAGGCACAGGATCTTAGTAAAACAATATCAAGGTAGATATTGATTTGACAAGCTTAACAGCTCATTATTTAAAGAAAAAGCATATTAAGAATAAAGACTAGGGCTGGGGATTTAGCTCAGTGGCATAAGAGCCTGCCTTGCAAGCATGTGGTCTTAAGTTCTATCCCTGGTACCAAAAAAAAGAATAAAGACTAAAGGACTCAGGTGACAAAATTTCCTCAGTGACTGCGAGGCTAAGAGAGAAATAAAGATGTTGAGTTTGAACTCAGGGTCTTTGCTTTTTGCACCTCCGCCGAAAGAAACAAGTCATTTAAAAACATCCAGGGAGGTACAAAGAAGGCAGCAACAAGATACTGCAGCTGGTGGCAACTCCCACAGATGCAGCAGAAGAAACTACAATCCTGGAGAAGGGCTCTGTAGTAGACTGACTTGTGTCCCCAAAATTTGTATGTTGAAGCCCTAACCCCCAGTGTAAATGCACTTAAATTGACCCTTTAAAGAGATAACTACAATTGATAAGGTCATAAAGGTAGAGCCCTGATACAATAGTACTAGTGTCCAGCTAAGAAGAGGAAGAGATACTGGGAGAATCAGAAAAGATGTTGCAAGGACATCACAGTGAAATGATGACCAGGTTCAAGTCAAAGAAAGAACTCACACAAAAAGCCAATCCTGCCAGCACTTTGATCTTGCACTTTGTTATGGTTTGTGTCTAGATGTCCTCCCAAAGCCTCATCGGGCCTTTTCAGAGGTGAGTGAATTTAGACTGTGCCATGTTCGGATTAAGGATGTGATTAGGAATCAGTCCACTGACTTTTGTGGCAAAGCTCTGGCTAGGCTTAAGGCTGTGAGTGCTACATGCCTACCCCAGGGTGGTCAGCCTGCACACAACATAAGGGGCAGAAGGAGTCTTACCTCCCCTGCTTGTTAATTTGCTACTTTCTGCCTGCCATAACTCTTCTCTTCCATGTGCCACCCTGGTTTGGAATTTGCCAATTCTGGACCGAAAACTCTACAAACTGTGAGTTTTAAATAAATCCTTTCCCCTTTAACTTTGGGTGTTGCTTATTTTGTCTCAGCAAGAAGAAAAGTAATGAAGACCTACTTCAAGTCTCCAAGGCTGAGAAAATGAGTATCTGTCATTTAAGTCATCCAGTCTGTGGTATTTTATGAGCTGACTAATATGTACCTCCTTCCCCAAAGCACAAGTCCCTTGGAGCATTGCTTGGCTTGATGTCTCGGGACCAGTAGGAATCTATTGCACTTTCCTGCAGACTCAGAGTGTAAGGCTCCATTGAGGGTACTTGGAGATTGTGTCAACTGGAATGTTCCAGCAGACATGAAGAGTCTCGAAAGATAAGTGATAACCTTGAAACTGGGTTCAAAAAGTAGATACTGCTATCAGCAGTAGTGTTTACCAGCACTTTAAACCACTTTGACAAACCCCTCATCAGTGCCTAGAGTAACCCCAAACATTTCAGCCTTACCTGATTACACCAGTAGCTGGAGGGCCACAAGGAAGCCTGTGGAATGATAACCCCCAGCTTCTTTTCACTGCTCTGAGCATCCACTGTACCCTTCCTTCTCCATCCTCAGGGACCATGTGCATTAAAAGAAAAGGAGACAAGGAGCAACAGAAACAGGAAAGGCAAAGAAATAAGGTTACCTATAAAAAGAGTTCAAATATTGGCTCAGGGTAAGATTAGCAGATTGGGTTACATTAAGCCCCCACACATACGCACACTGCAATGGGTAGGCCCCATAAAGGAAATCATATCAGTAACAAGAAAAATAAGGGAAATGTATTTTTCTGCATGTCTGAGTGTGGTAAGTGTAATGCATTATTGTGTTAGATCCCTTGACAAACACATATATCTTATCTGTATTTGAATATGCATATATTTTGAATAAGACCATCTTACAGCTGAACTGTCCATTCATGAGGATTGAATACAGCCTACATTTTAAAAGAATTTTCTTTCTGATTTAGAATTGCTCAGAGAAGACTCTGATAGCACTTTTCCAACAATAACCAAAGCATATGCTCCTATCTTGTCTGACAGGATTCTCTCAGCTCTGCTCTTTTCTCTCTGCCCCTTAAGAGCAGAAAAACTCAAACCCTGAGGGCCACACCACCATACACTGAAGACAAAGGAACAGGATTAGTTACCTTATGCGGTAACTTTCCCATAAAACTATACATCTGTTATGTACTGACAATAGGAAAGCTCCTGAGCCGTCTACATGTTAAAATAGTAGGGATGAGGACACAGGTTGGATGAAGAGCTCCCATTACCACAGCACCATTCTTTTTTTGGGGGAGTGGGGGTTCTCCCAAAATGACTGCTTGTGATTTATAGCTGAGAAACAATTCAAAACAAAATAGATTTTTTTAACAATAGGTTTTGTCAGCAGTAGGCAGCTGACAAATATTCATGGACCCTTCTGCCTAATGGAGGTAGGAGACGATCTCAGAGCACCAGGCCTTATCTGGCAAGATAGGCCCCTGGATCAGATCTCAGGAGGACACTTTGTTTATACCTGTCTCAATCTTTCTCTGTTGCTATACTAGAATACCTGAGACTGGGTCATTTATAAAGAAATTTGGCACATGGTTATGGAGGGTGAGACATCCAAAAGCACGGTACAACTTCTGAGCAGCTTTTGGGAAGGGCCTCATGCTGCCTCTCCTCATAGCAGAAAGCAGAAGTGTGACAGGAAGACAGGGCATGGCAAAGATGCCCAGGGATATAAGCAGAACCTATTAATTACAAAATCCCAGGGCAGAGCCAAATAATCCCCAAGCCCTCATATACAGACCTCTCATAGTTCCTGAGATGTGAATGGCATATAAGTACATAGACACCATGGAGACCCTGCTATCCCTTCACAGCAGCCCTCAGTCTCCCAGACCCAGGTATACTTTTATTCTTTCCTCTCTTTTGTTCAGCCCATGTTTGCTCTACAGAGTCAGTTTCTCTCTCACCACTCACTTTTAATGCGCCCTGTCTTGTTTTTTAGTTTGTCTCATTCAATTCTTTGTTCGAGGCAAGAAGGACCTGGAATACGGTTCAATTGGTGAGCCATTTCTAAAAGAAGCTACCTGATAACACGAGGACAAATAGCGCAAGCTAGAAGGGGAAAGAGAATAGACTTGTTTTATAACAGCAGCTATGGAACTAACAAATCTAGTCACTGCAAACACAAGAACTCAGCATCCTCACGACCAAAAGACTTCTTAAAGGCCCCACCTAACAATATCGCCACATGGTAATTAAACTTCTTTTTTTATTATTTTATTTTAAAGAGAAAAAACAATAAAAACAATGATAGAGAATTTCAAACAAGATAATAGGAGATTAGCTATATTGCCTTAATATATTGTGTATTGTTATCTTCAAAGTAGTTGCCCAGATTAATGGATATAGGAATGAAAAATTGATCAAACAATATAAACACAAACCATTCTTTTCAATGAACTAACAGAAATTAGTAGTATAATCATCTTAGCTATCTTATGAGTATATTCTTTTTGCTTCTTTCTTTTCTCTTTTATTCCATCCCAGTTGTTCTCTCCTTTTGAGCATTTTCTTCCCCTTTCACAATATCTATGGTACATTTTGGATCTTATTTACTGTTTCAGTTTCTTACACTAAGGGAACAATATGATGTTTCTACATGCAATTATGATTTATTTCACTTGTGAGTATGGTCTCTAGTTTCATTCATTTACCTATAAAAGCCTCAAGATAATCTATCTTTAGAGCTGGGTGGTACATCATTGTAAATATATCCATTCCTCAGTTGATGGGCATTTGGGTTGTTTCCAAAACTTTGCTATTATAAATTGTGCTACTATAAACATGGGTGCACATATATCACTATGGTATGTTTTTAATTTTCCTGGGAAAATACTCAGAAGGGGAATAACTGAGTCAAATGGGTACTAATCCCAGTTTTGGGGGGAATCTCCACACTGATTTTCACAGTGGTTGCACCAGTCTACACTCTCACCACCAATGGAGAAGTTTTTCCTTTTTTTCCATACAGCCCCACCAGCATTGGTTATTGGTTGCTTTCTTGATGATAGCCATTGTTTCTGGCATGAGAGGAAATCTCAGTGTTGTTTTAATTTGCATTTCTCAACTGACCAATGATGCTGAACATTTTTTCGTATATTTATTTGCCATTTGTATTTCTTCATCTGAGAAGTGTGTATTCATCTCAGATGTCCATTTTTGGATTTGGTCTTTGATTTTGGGAACCTAATTTTTTCAATTATTTGTAACTTCCAGATAGAGTCAGACATGGTGGGTCACGCCTGTAATGCCAGCACTCAGGAGACTGAGGCAGGAGGATCATTGCAAGTTCAAGACCAGCATGGGTTACAAAGTGAGCTCAAGGCCAGCCTGAACTGCATAGTGAGACCCTGTCTCAAAAAGACACACACACATACACACAAAAAGTTTCAGATAGAAATTCTTTGAGGGACAGTTGGCTAAAACATTTTCCTATTCTGTGGGTTTTCTTTTTCACTCTGTTTGGTCATTTCTTTTGATATGTAAAAACATTTTAATAAGGTGAGATTCCAGTTATTGATTCGTTGAAGTATTTCCCATGCAGTTTGGGTTTTGTTGATGAACTCTCTGCCTACCCCTATGTCTTCAAGATTTCTGCCTATTTTGTCTTCCAGTAGATTGAGTGCTTATATTTTAATATTTAAATCTTTGATCCATTTTTACTTTATTTTAGTGTATGGTGAGAGACATGGGTCTAGCTTTACTCTTTAGCACATAGAAAGCCAGTTTTTCCAGCACCATTTACTAGAGAGACTATTCTGGTGAACATGTTTGGCCCCTTTGTCAAAGATAAGAGGGCAGAGAGTGTTTGCAATTATGTCTGCATTTTTCAGTCTGTTACACTGATCCTCAGGTCTGGCTTTTTTGTGTTTGTTTGTTTGTTGCCAGTACCATGCTGATTTTATCATAGTAGTTTTGCAGTTTAATTTCAAGTCAGGGATTGTGATGCCTTCTGCTTTGCCTTTGTTGCCCAAGATTGCCTTTGCTATTCTAGGTGTCTTTTGTTTTCAAATGAATTTTAGGATTGTTTTTTCTAGATCTGTGGGGTATTTTGATCAGGATTACATTAAATCAGTATAACAGTTTTAGGAGTATGGTCATTTTCACAAAGTTGGTTCTTCCTATCCATGAGCAAGGAATATCTTTCCATTTTCTGATATTCTCTTTGATCTCATTTTTCAGAGTATTATAATTTTCAATGTATAGATATTTTATTTCCTATGTTAGAATGATCCCTAAGTACTTCATTTTTTGGATGCTGTTGGAAAGATGTAGTTTCCCTAATTTATCTCTCAGTGAATTTGTTGTTGTGTACAAGAATGCTATTGATTTTTGAGTATTGGTCTTGTATCCAGCTACCTTACTGAGTTTGTTTATTAAATCTAAAAGTCTTTCAGTGGAGTTTTTGGGGTCTCTATGTAGGGCCCCAGGTAGGGCAATGGATCCAGAAGTCAAGGGAAAGCTTTGTGACTGTGACACGTGGATGGGGCTGGAAAGATAGAACCAGTGGGCTCACTACCTCATTGCTTCTCATGATCAGAAAAAGATATGAGAGTCTTCCACATGACCTGAACCAAGCTGAGGGAACCTTGCACTTACTATCTGTCCTCAAAGAATACCCCAGACTTGGTCTGTTCAATAAAGTAGCCATTCGCTCAGTAAAATTAAATAAATTTAAATACCTAGTTCCATGTGTGACTTGTTGCTACATATGGAGCAGCATGGATAGTGAACTGTAGCATCATCACAGAAAGTTCTATTGGGCAGAGTTGATCCAAACAAAGTACATAGTTGCTATGGCAACTCAATAGCCATTAGTTTGGGATCAGAGTATGTTGAATCTTTAAGTTGGGAAAATATATAATTTTAATTTTTAAAAAATTATAAAGTAAATATTTTTAAATTAATATATAATAACCTAACAAGATAGATCAAGGAATTTCAAGTTAAGAATTAGCATGTTAGCAAATCAGGGTAATATCTAATCCTCCTAGAGTTTCATTGATTTTTCTTTATTAGTTTCTATAAATGTGTATGACAAATGTGAAAAAAGAATCACACCCTGAAAAGTTTACAAGAATCACAAAAATAGCTTCCCAGTCACCAGGGAAATTTTGAATATGTGTGCTTTTTTGTCTCTACCCACAGTGAATCTGTGTGGAGCACACAGCTGCTCATTTGTAAATGTTTCCTGGTGTTTGGGTGACCTCTGGGGTGGTCTGCAAGCGTCATCCCCATTAGCATTGCTAAATGTTTTGATAGATATCTGAGTGGGCTCACTTAAAGCAAGCAGGGACATCCATTGCCCCACATAAAGATATAAAATATACCTGTTACATTTTGAATTCATAAATCAGCCAAAAAGATTTCAAAACCTTCACCTTAGACTTGGAAATTCTATAAGAAAAATGATAAATGGCTACATGACTGCTCAGAAAGCCACCTGCAGCTCATCAGCAGGATCAGAAGCCAACCCTTCAAAGAGCAGCCCTCTTGGGCTCAGATCAAAGAGAAAGCAGAAGAAAAACTCCAGACAGATCTTTCACTCCATTGTCTAGTGAGTTCCTTAAACACACACGCACACACACACTGTACTAGATGACATTTTGGGGATATATTACATCCTCAGAAAGTTTACAGGACTCTCCTATAGCCCTTCAATCACTAGCTAGTGTACATTTCTTCTATGAAAATGATTTTTTTTAATACGATTCATCTCCTTTGTCACAAACATGCCGAATAGTGATTGATTCTGAGTTCTGGTTTTGCTTTGTCTCTTTTGTGTTTTACTTTCCCAACCAGATAACAACAACAATAATAATCAAATAATAAATTGGAGACACCTGGAATCCCTCATAGGAATGTAGTTTTTTGGTACCAGGAATCAAGCTTCTGACTTTGTGCTTGTCAGTCAGGCGCTTATGCCACTGAGCTAAATCCCCAGGCCCAGGATGAGAGTTATTTTTACTAGCTACCACTTCTTAACTGTTTTCCACATGCTAGGCACTAGGCTGATACTTCTCCTTTGTGTTCCATTTAATCTTTATAACATACTCATGAGGAAGTGCCACCATCCTCCACATTTGGAGGAGGAGGGAAGTGAGGGACAGACAGGAGAATTCACACAAGTGGCAGTACTAAGGCTCAAATCTCTGTGTCAGGTGCTAAGGCTTGGCCAACAAACTGTAGTAATCTCAGCAAGGCTGGGAGGTGATGTCTTTGCAGATGAGGGGAGAGGAGAGAATACAAGGAAGAAAAGCTGGATGCTCCCAAGAAGGCACATAAGAGTGTCTACTAATCCCAGAACCCATGGCTTCTCTGGTGGCCATCAGAGCTGTGGGAGATTTCCTAGATTATATAATTTATCAAGTAATTTGCCTTTTGATTAACCTTTTTCTCTCTGACATGCAGAAAGCAAAAGGGATTTTTTTTTTATGGTTCTGAAGAAAACAGTATGGAAGAGAAAGAAAAATGCTGCCTTCTTGCTGTGGTTTTATAAAGGGAGGGTAACTCATGTACCAAAGAGCTACAAGAGAAAATGGGAATGGAAAAGGGTGGCCCCCCAGCAAAAAAATGAGGGACATGGGAAGTAGTAAGTAGAACTTACTAGTAGTAGATCTCTGAGCAGAGGGCATTCATAATAGAGCCATGTCTTACAGCTTAATCAACTTCAGTTGGTTGTATGATCTCCCTTAATTTATTGATGCCTGAAATACCACTATGAAAGCTTTCCATTTAAAATAAAACTTTGTTTTCTATTAAAATAAAAATAGGTAGGGCAAGATGATATTAGGCTGGGAATAGTAAAATGGCTGATAAACAATTCAAGCATGTCAGTAAACAGAAGGATCTAGGATTAAACAAGCCTGGGTACACATTTTGGCTGCACCACTTCATCAATCTGTGATCTAGGGCATCTGTACATGGGGACTCTATCCAGATATCATCATTTTACTGTGAGAATTCGTTACCTAGTATATTGAAACGCCAGGTCCATTGCAGGTGCTCTTAATGTTTGGGTCAAAGAAGAAACATGTTAATGAAAAGTCTATATAGTTCATCACAAACTTTCACAAAAGTCTTCTTCTTTATGTTTAAAACAACCCATTTTACTAGGAAGGATGGAGGATTAAAAAGGTTAAGTAGTTTGCCTAAAATCACATAGCTAAGCAAAGGCTGCAGTAAAAATGAACATGCATGTCAAGCTCTACTCAAGCAGTCCTTCTTCTTTAGGTTATACTCTCTCAAGAAGCAAAAGGCAAAAAGAGGAGAATGACTCTTGCCATGAATCTTATCTATCTTTACCATGTGGGCAGTCATCTTTCCACCTGTACTAAGAATGCCCTGGCTTTAAAAACTGGAACATGCTCTCCTTTGCCTTGCTGCAGGCTGAACAACCTCTTGAATTTCTCTACATTTTGTAGAGCCTCTGATGCCCTGCCAGGCGAGCATTATTGATCATGTTATTAATGGATAACAAGCAGATCCATGAAGCAAGCACCAGAACTAATTGGATCTGGTTTGCTATAGATTCAAGTTTTCTGGCTGAGCTACTTGCAAATTGAATTAAACCACAGACATGTGACATTTCTGCTTCCTGGAGTCCTGGGTGTTGATAGGTTCTTTGAGGTCCTTCTCTATGCATTCTGGGTTGTGAAACAGAAAATTAAATGTCCAATGCCTATTTCCCTGGGCTCTCCTATTGGCAAAAGAGGAAAGAAGAGACAGGAACTAGTAAGTCAGAGGCAGAAAAAGAAGGGATTTAATATTTATTTGATGCCGACCGTGTACAATGTACTGCATTCCATACTTTATATTTTTTATCTTTATGCAGCATCAGGCACTGTTTTATGATGCTTATTTACACTACTTTTTCTAACTTGACTTTTGCTCTTGTCAAATAAGTACATTTTTTTTTTTTTTGTCAAATATGAAGGGAGGCACAGAATATTTCCTGGCTGGAATTTCTGACAATCTGACAAGGGAGGGTTACCAGAAGTCTTTTTGTGAGAAATTTGAAAAATTCCTAAAAAAATTCCTAGAAATGCACTTACACTAAAGGTATTGAGGGGGAACAAGCACGTGTTCATTAAGTAGCTCGGGTCCATGCTCTTTGTTACTTAAAGAATACAGATATTGAGGAGGACATGCTTATTCCTACCAGAACATTTGTGTTCCTAGCCTTCCTCAATAGGAGCGGTCACATTACTAAGTAAGACAGGAACAAGAAACCGTTCAGGAATTTAGGGACAACTTTTATTTTCTAAGGAACAAGGAAAGATGGAAGAGGCATAACCTTTCTTCTTCATCTTCATTTTGCCTTAAATGTGGATAAAATGTATGGAGTGGCAGCAGCCACATTACGGCCATGAGATGATAGTATGAAAAGTAAGACCAAGCAAGACCACAGGAGTTAGCCTGACAGAACTGATTTCCTCAACTATAACAACAATCACCTACAATATATTTGTTACATGGAACAATTACATCCTTATTGATTTAAGCTCCTGTTACTAATTTTTTTTAATTTAGGGGCAAACATTCATAACTTATATCCTTATTGATTTAAGCTGTTACTAATTTTTTTTAATCTAGGGGCAAACATTCATAACTTATATCTTTATTATATCCTTATTGATTTAAACTCCTGTTACTAATTTTTTTTTAATCTAGTGGCAAACATTCATAACTGCTTTTCCCAAGAATAGAGCCTTCTTTGGGCAAAGAAGAGGGTCTCATCCATCTTGGTCCATTGCTTGGTTCTGCTCCTCCTTCCACAGTGAACTATTGTCAGAGCACCAAGCAGAGAGCTGTGGACAAAACAAAAGTTAACAAAGCTCTTTCTCTGTGAACACCAGGTGCATCTCTAACAATGCAATTTAAAAGGAACAATGACAGTATGGATGAGGGCCCTTTAGCTTCAAAATTATAGAAAATAAACACCACTTGTCTTTTGCAAAATGGGGGAATGACTGGCTTCCCAGTCAATGGAGTAAGTGATCAGATTTGAGGCAGGGGGGATCAGAGGCCTCGAGCCATGCCATCAAAGCTGGGTCTGTCTCTATGTGCTCTCCCTTTCTTTTCACTCACCTGGACTGGCATCTCCTGCAGAAAGGGCTTCATTCAGCCTATGAGTTCTGATCACATCTCAAACTCCAGTATAGCACACCGTAATCTCTTGCCTAGTCATGCACGAACAGTTGAGCTTCATTTTCCTGGCTTGGGGTATATGACCATCCCTAGGACTATGGTGGGAGAATCATGTCTACTCAGACTGCATGGGGATGAATGTAGCCCCAAAGGCATACATGCTGTAGGTCAAGCAGAAGCAACGGCTGCTGGGATACTCTTCCCAGTCTTATTGTTTAATACTGAAATGTGTGGGCATCAGGAAATCCTATAATCCATTGTGATGACAACAGTATTGGTCCTTGAATTTGGAGACCCCAGAAAACTCCAAGACAGCAAGATCAGAAAGTATAGGTGGCAGAAATAGGCCTCTTAGGGGAGCATTTGTAAGGTACTATTAGAGTCTGGCATTCCATATCAGGGGATAGAGACTGCAGCCGATGCCTCCAGGGATGTCTATAAATGACTCCATTTGTCCCCACGGCCCAGTCATAGCCATGAGTTAGACATCATCCAATAGCCACTGAGTGCCCGTCATGTACAAGTTAGATAGTGAACTAGATAACTATAAGGAAATGAGAGGTTAGAACATGTAAAAATCCTCACGTATTTTGCAAATACAGTTATCCAAACATAGATAGTAATGTAAAGCAGAACATTAAAAGAATTGGCACTAGTCATGCAGAAAAAGAAACAGTGAAGACTGAGCAAGTCAAGGAAAAATCCATGTGCAAAGAATAAGGATTCAGGATCTGAAAAGAGTATTTCCTGCCCATGAAATGAGTATCCCTCTACAAATCAAGGCTTTTCTTTGACAAATTCTACTCTTTCAATATCTCCAAACTAGGAATGCATAGGCCATGTTTGACTTTCCAAATTTTACCTGTTCCCTGAGACTGATTGAGACAAAGGCAGGTGGGAGCACTCTGTGTGCACTCTGCAAAGACAGAGCTAATGTGTGGGAGGCTGGCATGGTTCCTCCTGGTCAGGCGCAATGGCAAGAAGGGTCACAGTGAACACACAAGGAGTTAGTCAGAAGGTGGTCCTGCTCAAATCTGATGGGATAAAACAGGCATTCCTATGGGAGGTAAGAGGCCACTGTGTCTCAAAGGGCACTTGGGGTCAAGGGGAAGACACTTTGTTTTCTTGCGGAAGACACTTTGTTTTCTTAAGAAGGAAGAGACAGGAGCACATTTCCCTGCTATGATGGAAAGATTCCATTAGGGAGGGAGATGTGTGTACACAGAGAGGATAATTGATTGGAGCAGAACTCCCCAGGAGGTTGGGAGGTGCGGTCCAAAGCCCACAGGAGGGAGGAATGCCTGAGGACCTCCATTAGAGCAGGAAAGGAGTTCAGATTGGCCCAGAAGAGGCTCCATGGTCAAGAGAATATTCTAAAAGCAACAGAGCTGGGCTCAATCCCTGGGCACCGCTTCAGGATAAGTGACCTTGGGCTCCACTGTTTCATACAAAAGATAGGAGTTTTACATGTCCTTAATAGGGTAGACTTGGGAATGATATGAAATAATTTACATAAAAAGGCTGATAATAACATATAATGTAAAGCCTGTGCTACGTACAAGAGGTCATGCTCAGTATCAATTAAAAAGAATGAGGTGGATCTTTAATGTACAAACATAAAAATGTCTGTAAGACATACTTCTGGGTTCTTTAAATAGGAAATTACAAAGTAAAATAGATAGTAGGAAACCTTTTACATTTAAAAATCCATATAACTGCAGTGGATTGAAAAGAATGTATATCTATGTCCCTGAGCTTATCACAATTGGAAAAGAAACTTATTAAGATGAGAAAACTTTCAAGGATACTGAGGGACCAACTCATTATTTTGAAAACAGGTAGAAACAGATAAAAATCAAACACTTCTCTAATTCCCAATACAAAATGTATTTCAATATAATCAAATAAGTTGATAAGGGGAAGTTTCTCAGCAAATAAGGAAATTTGAACATCAACATTTGACAAACCTCTGTGATTTAGTAGATCTGAGTACTGAGCACCTGCAGATACTAACATCACAAAAAGAAAGACAACTGGAAATTAGATAGCTGCAGATGGGAGAACAGAACAACGCCTGTGAAGGAATCTTACCAGGAAATCAAACCTGGATCTGATTCCACCATTAGAAGTGATCACCAACTGAGAAGAAAAAGATAGATGATAGAGGACTGAGCTGTTATATCTAACACCAAGGAAACTCAGACCATGAAAAACTCCTTTAATAAATATCTTTATTTCTCAAAAGGAAAACAAAATAAACACAAAAACTCAAAATGGGAAAGAGAAAAAGGAGCCTAAAGATTAAAAGAAATTTTAAAAATTATCTAATTTTTGATATGGATGGACCACATTACATCCTGATTATAACAAGCAAGCTATTAAAAGAAAAAAAATGAAACCACTAGAGAAATATAATACAAACTAAATATTTAATATAATTAAGGACTGTTACTAAATTTTTAGGTGCTTGTCTGAATTAATGTGCTAGTGATTTATTAAGGTAAGTCCTCCAGAAAAGAATCTGGGGAGGGAGGAAAGAAAGGAAGTCAGTCAGGGATATAATTTGAGGCAAAGTCTTAGCCTCAGCCTCAGCCTATAAGGAGCTCTGCAATGAAAATGCATTATAGCGTTTGTCTACCCGAAGGCAAAGGAGCTGGGCTTTCATAGACCAGCATCAGTCCCTGGCTATGAGAGAAGGATGTGTTGTTGAGGCACTTTACACTCAGAATAGAAATACTATGTCACCTCTCCTGAAGAGCACAGTCTTAATTTGTGAACAAGCCAAGAAATTTCCAGAAAGCCTGAGGCCCTTTATATAAATCAGCCTCTGGAGCAGGCAAGGAGTAGTCAGTGCTTCCAGAGACATTTATGCAAATATGGAGCTAAGACATTTTTTAAAGGATTTTTAAATGGAATTTTTTCATTATCATAGAACGAAGCTCAATGAAGAAGTATACTGAGTAGATTTAAACTTTTCCAAATGGCTTAAAATAACCTAAAATATTGTTCATAGAATAAAATTCCAGAAAACTCTACAGGAGCTATGCAGAGAGGGTTCTCAGGCCCAGGAACTATGGCAGAAGAGCACTCACTCAAAGTTAAGCCAGCAATTTTAGAACAGAACTTCTCATAGTTGCTAGTACTCCAATGTGTAGTACAAAAGGCAAAATATCCCAAGCAGCAATATATGTCATTCATTGTAAGAGACACATTAATTTTTCCATTTTAATATCCCTGAAATCCTGATATATCTTACAAGAGATAAGGTAACCATGAGCACAAATGCTCACACTCAGAATCCCAATTCATTCTAAACAAGTTCAAAGAAACCAGAGAGAACTAAAACCGAAGGCTTACTATATGCCTGGCAACGTGCTATTTTGCAAAGTAGCTTTCACCAGATAGATAGTGGCTGGTCTCCTCTCCTTGCCCTAAGGAATTTGAAATCTGTCTCATCTATTGGTGCTAGACAGCAGGCAAAGGCCTAAGCAGCTCCTAGTAGAACATGCCTCTCAGCCTTCATTGGTTGTCAGACTCACACTGATAACACAGGGCTCTGGGACCACCCAGTTGGGCCCATGTGGATTAAAACTGCTATAGCTGAGATCTGGAATGGCCCCAAAGACCCATCCATTAAAGGCTCAGTCCCCTATCCATGGTGCTATTACAAAGTGGTAGAAATTTAAAGAGATAGGAACGAGAGAGAGAGAGAGAGAGAGAGAGAGAGAGAGAGAGAGAGGTAATAAGTAATTGAGAGCAAGCATTCGAAAGTGATTGTGGGAACTTTATGTCTTCCTTTTCACCTTTTCTGCACCCAGCCATAAGGTAAATGGGTTTTTCTGCCCACACTTTCACCATGATGCGCTGCCACAAGGTCCAAAGCCACAGTGGCACTAAAACCATAAGTCAAAATAAACCTTTTCTCTTTATAAATTACTTCTCTCAGGTATTTGTTACACTAATAGAAAGCTAACACATGATGTAATATGGAAATTTTCCAGTCATCTTGGCTTCAGTCTCCTTGTCAACTGACCCCTTTTCCTTCCAATGCCTCTTGTTCTGCTTGACAACTCACATTTTTCATCTGATGCAGGGTGAGTCACATCACAAAGGCTGTAAGAACAGAGGATAAACTGTGAATCAATAAGTTCTGAATAGAAGTCTGAGGTCTTAAAGAGAGCTCTAGGCTGAATTGGGTCTCAGAGTGTGGCCAGTGGGATTGAGGTGAAGAACAGGAGATCTGATACTGCTTTTTGAATGGCCAGTCAGGGGCTAGCCATTAACAGTCACCCCTAGGAGACTGAAGACCATGAACTTTGTCTCCCTTCAGTCTAGTGTTCCTAAGTAAGGCACTCCTACCCAGGGTGGGGCTTGGTAGTAAGAAAATTCAGACGATAAGGCATCCCAGAGGGCTCCCTGGCAGGAGTGGCACAGTCTTATGGTCAGGAATCTGAGTCCCCACGAATCTGAAGTGCTAAGGAGAAAGTGTAAGGAGCCTTAGGCAGTGCAGGACAACAGAACCAATCCCTGCAGGGTAAAAGGAGGCAAACGGGAGAGATGCCACATCTCATGGAGTGGACCCGCTTAGCTGATCTCAGTGGAGAGTTCTCCACATATGGTAACCTCAAAGGCCTACAGGAATCAGGCAAGTCCCCAGAGTACCAGGGAGTGGGTTAAATGAAATGAAAAGAAATTGCACACACCCATAGGAAAGTTGGTCTGAATCCTATGAAAGTAGTGAATTGGCTAAGCTCAAGCCCTCCAGGAGCAGTATCCCCAGTAATGACCAATTCAAGGCACATAGCAAAGGGCCATGTGAGCACTGGCTGATGGCACAGGAGGACACCACAACCACAGCTCAGGCCTCCCCTGCTTACTTGGGTGCCTCTTTTCTAGAACTGGCTCATACAGCCACCTGGAGACTCATACGTGCTCCTGCTTGAAGTTCTCCGGAAACATGACCTCTCCTTTGCTCGAGGCCTGGCTTACATCCATACACACCGCAGCTTACCTCCAGGATGACAGGCTCAACCATAGCAGCAAGTCCCCCAGCTTTCCATCAGCTTGTCACCTGGTCCTCACTCAAAGCCAGGAGGCCACCTGAGACTCAGATCTGGACTTTGAGTTTCAAGTTTCATTGTGGGAATTGTCTTCTCTGAGGTGATACTGGAGTTGGAGTGACAGGAAGGAGATAGGAAGAGACAGATGTGGCACTGAGTCATTTGATGCCTGATTGACTGGAAGAATTTTCTTCAATAAAAACTCTGTATTAAACCCCCCTCCTTCCCTGCCCTTCTGCTTTATTGAAAGACAGGACACAGACATATATCCTCATTTATTCTTCCTTATTTGTGCAGCCAGGTGAACAGAAGCACCCTCCAGTTGCACTGCACAGACCCTGAGTTATACTCTCCCTCCTGATCTTCCTGAAAGGCCAACTACCAGGCCCTCAGTGTTAGAAACCAGCTTCCCAGTGAGAGCACGCACTTCCACAGATACTGTGTGCCCTCACACACCTGCCCTCGTGTATGTGCCAGGCACTGGCCTAAGTACTTCACAAATATTAACGCATTTAATCTTATCTTAACTCTGGAAGGTATTACTGTGATTGTCCCCATTTTCTAGGTAAAACTGAGGCACAAAGGAGTGATTTACTCAACAATCCCCAGAAACTATATCTTACATACTCTAAGTGCTCATTAATATTAGTCAAATTGAAATTTTACTTTCTCTGTCTTTCTGTGTGTGCATGTGTGTGTAAAAAAAAGAGGATTGGAAGCATATACATAAGGTACATAACACATATACCTCACATAAAGACATGCAGAACTTAGGCTGTGCATGCAGCTTCCTATTGTAAGCTATGCTCAAAAGCATTTCTCTTCTTAATTTCTTGCCTGTTTGATGAGAATCTAAAAGCCTTGAGTAGGAGTTTGTTGCAGGCAAGCATGGACCAAGTGGTGAAGTGATGTCGTGAAGACTCTAGAAAGCTTTTTTCAGAAACTGCATGGTGTGAGAAGCCCTGCTGAGGCTTGGAGGAGCCCATCAAGAAGAAGACAATTAGCCCTTCCAGTAAGCTGCACAAGCCACACAGGGCCCAAGAAGAGACAAGCCAGATAGGGTCTCCCATGAGCAGGCTCAGAATCAAGAACCTGGTCCCTGCTGTGGGCAACCGGTTAGTTCAGAAGACAGGCTGAGTTGTAACAGTAACAGTAGTAACAGAGGTACAAAAAGAAATGAATGCTTGCATTGGTTGACTTTGTAGGCCTGGGCCGGTGGTCTGAGCCTCTGTAGGGAGGATAACAGTGTGCAGTATAGCAAACATGGGGGATTTCCTTCTGTCTTGTTTTTGAGGTCCAATATTGTTCTCACTGCTTTGTTTTGTTCTGATACATTGTTTTGCTTCATTCAATGGCCTGTTTTGATTGGCTTTGTTCTGTTTTGTTTGGCTTGATTTTGCTATGTGTGGTGGGATGGACAACTATTGTGAAGATAACAAAATATACTACAGTAACCATTGCTGATTTCCTATTGTCCTACTTCAAAGTTCTGTACCAAGTTCATCGTTTTGTTTTGATTGGCTATATTCTGTTTTGTTTTGTTTTGTTGTGTTTTATTATCTTTAAAATTTAAAAAGACGAAAAAAAAAAAAGAAATTTCATGTTGTGCCAAACATCATTCCCTACTGTATTACTTCATATAAACTCTTAAGTCTAGTGATAGGAATTTTTAAAATTATGCTCATTTTAGAGTTGAGGAAACTGATTTTTCCAGCTGGCATCCTTCCCTGAGAAATAAGACCATCAACTCAGGACTTTCCTAGTTTTCATCTACAGTGGTTCATCTACTGCAAATGCTGTGCTCTTAACTCTTCGTGTCAGATGGCAAGGTGGTGAAGGAAAGGGGTAGATTTAGTAAACTGGCTAAGATGTAAAACAAAAACCATTCCCAAGCATTTGGAAGAGTTTGAGAAAATATTTAACTACTTATTGGGTGAGCATAAATTGGTACATTTTAGAGGACAATCAACACAAAAGCTCTTAAAACATGACTAAGTTTTAATTCTATAATCTTGTTTTCAGGCATTATGCCTAAGAATATAATTGGACAATTACACAGACATATGTGCAAAGCTGTTTGCTATAAAAATTATTACAGTGACAAAAATCTGGGAAAACCAACTGACAATAGGAGATTGGCTAAACAATGGAAAGCCTGGCAAAAATGTACACAACCACTGAAACTCCTGTGGTAAACCAATTCACTAACAAGGAATGATACATATATTGTTTTGTTCATTGAAACATACAGGTTACAAGGCAAAACTAAGACATTTTTAAATGAATAAAATCTAGAGAACAATATATCCAAAATGTTAGTAATCATTGTTTCTTGTTTGTGAGATTTTACATATTTTTTCCTGTACACCTATATTTTTCTCTATAAATATAACAATTTTATAATTTTCTAATATATAAAACATAGTTTTGAAAGGACATTGTTGGCATGGTTGTAAGCAATAAAAAGTAAGGGTTTGGGTCTTGCATTGCCCTTGAAAATCCTACTCCCCACACCAAATAATTGTCATGAAGACTGGTTGTGGCCTGTAGGTCAAGTGCTGAGAAAAAAGAATGAGAAAGCCATAAAAAAAGACAAATCAACCCAAGAACCATAAAATCCTTGACATTCAACTAATTATGAAAACAAATGTATGGACCAAGGATTTAGCTCAGTGGCACAGCACCTGCCTGGAGAGCATGAGGTCCTGAATTTGATTCCCATTACAAAAAAAAAAAAAAAAAGCAAATGTAGAGGAAATCATTTGAAAGAACTCTCTCCCATCACCTCTGGAGGCCCAGCCAGCAGGGAAGAGGACCACAGACCATGTCGTGCATAGTCTCAGGTCAAAGAACCAGTGTTGCTTTGGGAAGACCAGTGAGTTTCATCTTTCCTTCACCACTATAGTCAATCTGAGTTCCTCCATGGCAGCAGCACCTTGGGGCCACAGACAGTCCCACACATCCCCTGGGAGCCTCAGGCTGTCAGCAGCTGTGAGCATTCAGATGAATGCTGGAAATTAGACTCCAAGAATGCTGGGATCCCTGGGGGCCTACAGAGGAAGAGTTCATTTCATATCTTGCCAGCAGAGATGTGAAGGGTGACAGCTTCTTTGGGAAGCTATCTGGAAACATTTATCAAAATTAAGAGCAAACAAACTCATCCCCCTAGCCCAGCAATTTTCCTGCTGGAATCTTTTTCCAGAATTAATGGCATCAGTTTAAGAAAAGGCATCCCAGGGTGTCAGGTGCAGTACTTGAAATGTGCACTATAGTCATAGTCCCGTTCTACATGTTACTGGCCTGGGGGTGGGGTCTGGGGAGGCTGAAGGTGACAGGAAAAAATACAGACTTGAAGGAAGAGATGGCACTTCCCAGCTGAAGTCAGGAAGGGCAGGAAGCACCATGTAAGTGCAGGCAGCACCGTGTATAGGCAACATTGAGCCTCTCCAGGCACAGGTCCGGCTCTTTCCAAATGTACTCAGGACTGGTTTTAATTAGGATAGTAAGATAAGAAAGCATGGAAGTGATGTCATGAAGGAAGTTTTATATTGATTGCCTGACCCAGAGGCACCCAACACAGCGCCATGCAAGGAAGCATCAGGCCTGGTCAGGAGAAAGACTGAGCAAAAGGGAAACACAGAGCAAAAGGTGAGGGGGGTCTGAAGGGCAGGAATGGCTGCTTTGAACAGGTGGGGGCTATTTTATAGGGGTTGTCCCTAACTGTCTGGTACCTGACCCTGGGGTGATTATTGATCCGGAGTGTGCGACAGTCTGTTGGAGAAGGTATAGGGTGTAAGTTCTGATTTGGTAAAATTGGTAATGAAAAGCCGGCTCAAAGGAGAGTCCTTTACATCTCTAGGGATTGGCTAAGTCCTGAGAAAGGAGATCAAACAAATTAAAAAATTAAAAAAAAAAAAAAAACAAAACACGCTTAATACAGCTAGCCAGGTTCCAGATAGTAAGGAGGTCAGGTGTCCCACACCTAGGTCAGTCAATCATCTTGCAGAGACCAAAACAAGACAGGCCCAGCCTACTTTCAGGAAGTACTAGCCCTACAAAGGAAGAGAGAACCAAGGGTGACGTCCCACTGGCTGACTGGGGAATCATCAAATTGTGCATGGGAAACTTAGAGCCATACAGAAGACTGTCATATGTCAGGACCTTAAGTTCTAGGTTTGAGATTGTGACCCAAGGCCAATAGGCAAAGCAGAGGCCCAGGGTGACATGCTATATTTTATTTTCCAGGGTTATATTTCTCTCTGGGTACATCCTGCAGAAAAAAACTGGAGCCTGAAGAATAACCGAGGTCCACAGGGGAATGAAAGAAGCTAGTAAGGAGAGAGATACTCTCTTTCCTTTGTGCCAAAACCGAATTCCAAGGACTTGGGTGGCCTCAGAATCTCAGGGGTAGGTCAGGAAATGAAGCATGCTTGGAATGAGACACGTGACTCCTAATGATGTGTGCACACATGGAAGAGGATGAGTCATCGCTTCCACCCAGACCAGCTCACCTGCAGGGCCCCAAGCACTTTGCAGCCTGTGCCCTCCAGGGGATACCACCCACTCCCTCGCTCCAGTGACCTCCTGAACAGTGGAAATTAGCATTTATCATGTTTCTAAAAGAAGCAGAAAAATGAAAAGAAAAATGAAACAGAGCAGAGAGCTTCTATTTGTGGCACTAGGCTAAGAACTTAACAGAAACCGGTTTGTCTTCATCTCAGTCTAAAGCTGGATCTTAAACACCTAGAATACCTGCGTGGGATACTGATCAGGATCTGCCTCTGACTGGCATCTGTAATGGTCAGGAAAAGAATGGGAATGACTCCCTTGGGCTGCCATAGCCTTATTTAATGTACACAAGAATCTCTTCACTGGGACCGCTGCACATCAGCACACTCTCTCCATCTGCTGCCCAACCCAGCCTGTCAAACTGTTCTCTGAGCAGGGAGGTCCCCAGGACAGGCCCTGAGCAAGGGCTGAGGCAATGTTTAGAACCTACTGGCCATGGGGAGCTCTTTTGGCTCCCAGGTATTGCCTGAAAAGGCTGGAACTGCCAGCTCAGACTGCCTGCCCTGCTTTTGTGGAAGGAGGCATTATGATTCAAAGCAACTACAGGCCTTCGGCTGCCCGATCTAATGTGTGTGCACCAGGACTGTGTCCTTCCTGCTTCCTCTCCCTCCAGGACACTCTGTGCCCACCACTTGCTCATCAGAAGGGTTATACTCTGTGTATTCCAAATATATATTCCAAATCCATATCTCTTGCCCAAAAAAGCACAGATATGGAACTCCTGCCTACTGTTACCCACTGAAATAGGTACCTGGTGGTCCCAACCAAACTCTCCTTCTCCTCAAATGGAACAAGAGAAAATGGACGTGGTCTCTGGCAATTAGAAACAAAGTGCCTATCCTAGGAGCCAGAGCCCAGCTCCACAGTTTCCCTTCCCCTTCCCCAATTGTAGAGAGAGTTATCGACAGTAGCTTTGAAAAGGTTCTGGTAGGGCAGGGGTTTTCAGACTTAAAAAAAGAAAGAAGGCTCCCAAATGTCTTGTTAAAGTGAAAATGTGGAGGTAGTAGGTCAAGTCTGAGGCACAAAATGATGCTCCCTGGGCACCATGCAACTGCTGCTGTTGGGGGACCACTCTTTTAGTAGCAAGGGCTTGGGAAACACAGCTCTCAACTTCACATGTTGGTACGTATGTCTGTATGTATGTGAATACGTATGTGTGTTATATAAATATGTATGCATGTGTATGTATAGATAAACACATGCTAAGGCATACAATAACACCTTAAAAGAGAATATTATATAAAAGGGTCTGTTTATCTCCAGAATAGGACTGCTTTACAGACACAGTATTTAAGCTTTCCTCAGCTTCAAGATGCAAAGTGCTATCATTTTGGTAATAAACACATCTTTTTTAAAAACATCGTATACCCATAATAAATTCAAAACACATTTTATAGGAAGAAATACAACCCCCTAAAGTGGGAAATTAACACTAGCGAAAGTGCTGACTTACAGATGTAGCAATGAAATCTGAAAGGCCCTGGGAATAAGGGCAAGTGTCAACAGCAGCCAATATCTTGGGAGCCCAGCACCAGGCTGACTGCAGGCCCTGCCTTGTGCTGCATGGGACTGGATGCTCCCAACTTTGGGGAGGGAGGGTGATGGGGAGGGAGCACCTACATTTCTGTGTCTACTAGTTTGAGAAGATAACTGTCCATGAAATTCGATAGAAAAAGAAAGACTGTTTTGGAGTCAGATGTTTTTGTTTTGGTCTTTTGTTTTCTCCCTTCACTGTAGCTTCAGGGAGAAAACCACTTGATGGTGATACTTGTTCTCAGCTTTTATAGTCTGCAGTCATTTGCCTCCTCTTTTCACTGGCTACATATGGGTGAAATATAATGACATTGCGGGGGAGATTGCACAGAGTGATCCACATCCCTATGGACTGCAGTTGATTACTGTGTCGATCAGTTTTCCTCTACTATAACAAATATCAAGTTAATCAAGTGACAAAGAGAAAAGGTCTGCTTGGCCATAGTTCCAGAGTTTGCATTGTAAGTGGTTGGCCCCCGAGTTTGTTTTGAGGCAGCATATCATGGTGCATGGAGCAGAGCAAAGCCACTTATTTCGTAGTGTTTCAGAGAGCTGAGAAAATACAAGAGAGAAAGAGACCAGGGTTCCACTAATTCTTCAGGGCATCTCCTTGATAAACTAAAGACCATTCATTGGCCTCCCCTCTTGAGTTTCCACCTTCTTCCAATAATGGCCAGTTGGGAACCAAGTATTTAGCACTTAGGCATTTGGGATATTTCCGGGTTCAAACTAGAGCAATACTTTCATTGTTTCTTTCCAACTATTCAGTAGTCCACTTCCCCATTTTCAGAAACCAGACACACCTTTACATGGTCAGCTCTTCTAAACACCTCTCACATCCCAAGTCACCTCCATTTCCACAAAGCTGCAGTCATGGCCACCCTTGAGCCACCCTAAAAGACCCTGAGCACACAGACGACTCTTGAATGTGCATGGGGTATGATAAACCCGTCTCTGCTCTGCCTCCTCCCTTTTGTTGTTTGGGTTGGTTTGGATCCTGCTAGGGCTGCACTGGCAGGGATTTTAAGTTATCTGGTGCCATCTTCTGGAAATCTGCAGTCATCGCTGAGCTGAAAGACATTCCTGCACAGTGTCTCAGCCAAGTAAAGGCTTCAAAAGATGTCTTAAATTCTACTTACCCCAACCTATTCCCACCTGTAGTAAAAACATTACAGGACATTCCGAGGTTTACAAAGTGTGGTAGGAAGAATATGCAGGATTAAGAATGAATTCAAACTCAGCCCAGTCATCCAATAGCTGTGTGAAATGGAGCAAGTTACTCGCCCTAAATCCTGGTTTCCTTACTCACTATACTGCCTTGGAAATTTACCTCTATTAGATTTGTTAATTCATACAAAGTTCCTGGATGGATTAAGCCCTAAAGATGGAATATGGTTTTATTTTTGTGATTGTCATTTATGATTTTATTAAATTCTGTCTAAAATCTGGCTATCATCTCAAAAATTATCAGTCTATCACCGGACATGGAGGTTCCTTTCTTTTCTGCTCTCAGAATGTGTCCTTACTATATAAAGGACTTTCTCTCTGCCTATATTCCAACCCCAATCTATGAGTGCAGTAATGATGAATAATGAATCAGTGCTCTCTACAATAATCTGTACTATTTTCCCAGAGGATGGAAAGTAAGAAGCATTTCCAGGACATTTTGCACTAGAGCCTGATACTCTAGAGATAGGACTGTCCTACCTCCTGTTGGGTGCTGAATGGTTCTAGAAAGAACCTTTAGTGGGAAGATATTTGTCCTGCCAAGTCACTAGGAATAGAAACACAAGTGGCCCCCTCACCATTAGCTCTCTTGGTCACAGAACTGAGAGTGCCCAGTTATTAAGTAATAAAATTATGTCAGGCTCGACGATGCTATCTCTGGCTTCTCTTGATACCTGGCTCTACAACTTCATTCATGAGTCATTTAGCTAACAGCCAAATTTTTTCATATGATAAACCAAACGATGATATGTTCCTGAAATATTAACATATTTTTTTAAATTATGGGTTTAGTTTATTATTTCTGCTATAGTATCAATTAACTTAGATATTATAAAATGAATACTAATAAAAGAAAATTAAATTCAGAAAATTATGTACTTATTTAGGAACCTCACAGCCCCAGTGTAGCAAATATAGCCAAAAGAGGAGAAAGTGCTAGTTAACCATGAGGCATAAGTGAGACCCACTCAAAGCAGGTCCCCAGAAAGACTGTGCAGCTATCTTTGGTGATTTTTAAGCTTAATGCATGGCTCTTTTCTCTACAGGTCAAGGGCTTAGTGACACAAACTTCCAGTTAAGGACAGATTTATATACAATGAATTGGGAGGATGGATACGAGGCCCAAGGAGGTATATGCTTTGAGGGTTGGGAAATCCATATAAAGCCTGCTGGTTGACCCTGGCTGGTTCTTTGCCTTTTCCACTGTATAGTTTGCTATAGCATATTAATTCATCAAACCAACCAAATCTGGCTCAAAATATGTCTGTTCATGATCTTTTTCTTTATTCTTGGAGGTGGTTGAAACAGCCCTTAGATTTTTCCTCGATGAAGGGTTGCTTGCAGATTTAAGGGCCATAGAGCCAGGCTTGTCTCAAACTCATTGCAATCCTTCTGCCTCAGTCTCTCAAGTGCTGGAATTATAGGTGTGTATCACCAAGCAAGTTTGTTTGTGCTTTTTGAGACAGGCTCAGACCCTTAACTTACACATTTTGTTTTTTCATAAGTAAGTGTGGATTCAAGAAATTTACTAGAACACAAAATAAATGGCAGAAAGAGAATCTAAAGAGGAATTAGCAATATTCTTGTGGAATACATTCACTGAAGATAGTGAGGGTAGAGGACTCTTTGGCTAGAGGGTTTGTATTATGGATTTTCTAGCTCTCATTCATTATTAAGACTGCATGGAACAAATCCTACTCACATATCTTCTGAATTACATTACACAAAAGCACCCAAACACTGGGAAAATGAATAACAATGAACTGCAAAAGATTTTTCATACACATACCTATACATACATCTTTTTCTGAGGAAAATAAGTCCAGAGACAAATAACCTAATAAATTAATACAATACCTATTTCATTAAATGGGATATGTATGCACTAGCTAAAAAAATAATTCATTTCCTTCTTAACAAATAGACCTTATATTTTGTCTTTCAAAAACATTTGTTAACATTTTGTATTTGTGCCAGGAATGGTGTTAGAAACCAGAAATTTAAAATAAATAAAACACACACACACTAGTCTTACAGGGTAGCACCCTAGCACTGTGATTAGAACTCTGAAGCCAGCTTCCCAAACTATGAATATCAGCTTTTCCATCTATGATGTCTGTGGCTGTGGGAAATCATATAACCTTTTTGTGCTTTTGTTTTATCTGCAAAATTGGTAGAACAATAATGCCTACATCATAAGTTTGCTGCAAAGATGAAAGAAATGTCATTAAGTACTTGAATGAGCAAAAATATATTATGTATTTTTAAATAAGTAAAATAAAAGGGTATACAGTTTAGAATCAAAAGCAAACATGTAACCAGGAATTTCAAGACATATGAAGAGTACTGTAATAAAGATGTCTTCTGGAACTTCAAGGAGGGAAGGGACCAGCTCATAACACCAGGACAGACTTCTGAGACAATGCAGGAGAAAAGTTCTCAAGTTGAATCTTGCATGACAAGCAGGAGTCCTGTAACTTCAGACTCCTAAGGTCCCTTTCTCTAGCTTGTCTGGGAATTCAGCCTTCTTCCAAAGCACCCCCAAACACTAACATCATTGGAAAAGAAGAATCCCAATACAAGAAGATTCCCTTGGTAGAGGTGAAGAAATGCTTATGGGGATGAGCTCCCCATTCAAAACTTTGGCTCTGACTGCTTAGACCTTGGACAAGTGGTCAGCCAGTCTTGTAATGGTCACATCTGCTATGTGACCAAATTTCTACACCAGAAAAGCACTGCAATGAGGATTCCCTACAGAGAATTAAAATGCCTGTATTTTTGCTTAACTTGAGTGGCCTCACATTTATAGATGAAGAATAATAAAACAGCTTCTCAAATATTCCAGCCCTCTAGCTTTCTCAGAAGAGCTGTATCCCAAAGAATCCAAGCCCAGCAGGAAAAAGAACCAAGCCCAGTGTATGCAGGCAATGATATCAGAAAAATCACCCTTTCCACTTAATCTCTGACTGTGGAGAAAATCATGATCTCATTCATGAAATTCATATCCTAATGCCTTACAGGTAAACAGTCTCCAGTTTTCTTCTTTTGCAGATGAATTTAAGCCTAAGGGCTCTTGTGGGCAGCTCCATTCCATGTTCTAACCCTAGCCTTACTAACCCACCCAGTATCTTTCACTTTTATGCCAACAGGCTTCTTCTGTAGCAATTCCTACACACTTTACTATCCTGGGGTGAGTACCGCAGGGACATAGGCATGAGGACAGTGGTTGGAGTGAGGAGATTAGTAAGTAATGACAATGGAAAAGCCCATCTACCACTGCTTGTTTTCATCTCCTGAAGACTACTTCCCAGATTTCAGTAGTTGCTGCCCATAAATATAAGTAATATCCACTGTATTACAACAGGTTCCTGTGGAATTTAGTAATTATATATCTGCAAGTTGGTACCTGATAACTGTATGTAAGGAGTGTTTTTACTTTAGAGACTGCAGATTTACAGGATTCTCACATGCCTACAAGTAGTGGAGTTGTTTACAACCAACTTATTCACAGAGCTCCCCAAATATGTGTTCACCATGAATTCAATAACCAGAACACTAGTGCCTTGGTATATCCTGGAATTTTTTTTTTCACAGAGAAAAAGGTACCTGGGCCACCTCAACCCTCTATCCTGTTCCAGATGTTGCAGAAGAGTCCATGCACAGCTGGTATTCACACTGCTTTATTAGAGTCTACATTGTGAGTACCATCTTACCAACTATGGAATCTATAGCTCTGTGGCTCTTAGAATGTAATTCTCACGTAGGCAGCATCTCCTAACATTTGGTCGAAATCAGTCATGGCCTAGTCTATCTAGATACAGCCCTGAGAATTTTGGATGATATTTCACCAATCAGAATCTTAATATTTCAACTATATCTATGATCCTGGTTTCTTCATGAATCCTTATTAGCTTTTTTAAAAGAAATTATATTTATCTATGATTAAGAAATAAAATTATTCAAAAAACTGAAAAGCATTCTCTTTTCCAAAGGCTAGAAAAGAGGTAACAATGTCATTTCTCAAGGAAGAAACTGAGGCAGAACAGTCTCCGTTCAGGACCCACCACACTACACAGTCAACCTTGTGTTCCTTGAGCACAGATAGCTCCTTTTCCCTAATGAGAATCAGGTGACAGTGACTCAGGGCATTTAATTACCTACACCACAATTCTGACCAGATAGACATTGATAGATTTTCAAAGTGGTTCATTAATGACTCACAAATTTTTCTAGACTTTATCAACAGTAATCTACCCAAAGATGTTACTCTGTCTCCAGAGCAGCTGGAAGTCTCTCCTCACAATTAACAATGTACATTTTACAACAGAGTAGAATAGGTTTGGTTTAACATCTAGATCTCTTTAGAGACTGGTAGGAGCTATCCGGAATGTTGTGATGTAGTATTCTCAGGCAGTGTCCACACTCCACAGGGAAGAGTGTACTACTGGGTTAATAATGTCTCCAGGAATCCCTCCTCTGTTCATGGGACAATTGTGGCCATCTGTATGCCAACACCAACTAAACCATTCTCACCAGTTACCATATATAGCAGCAGAGGGGAGAGAAGGTCAAGTTCAGTTGCAACCATTGGTAAAGGAAAAGTTACCAAGTTCACACATTAACACCAAGACAGGTGTGCTGGTACCACACTGTGACCAAGAGCTCTAAAAATATCCAGATTTTAGTTTTCACAGGCTTCTTTCTTCCTCTTTCTGGGAATTAGATGTGTTCATAAAATATTCTGGTCAATACTCCCTGCCAAGGGATCCATCCAGACAAGGAAGAAATGACAGTCAAGTTCTTCCCACTATTTTTCAGATAAGATTTGGGAGTAAAAAAGTTTATTTCCTCTCAAGCTTGAAGATCTGAAGATAAGAACCTGGAATTCCTTAAGCTAATGGTAACCATATTCCCTACCAGGTGGTTACCAAACAAAAAATGAAGCTGTCAATCTCTAGAATCAAAGAAGCAAGGATCCTAAGAACCATCTAGTCGTTGAATCTTATATCATTACAGATAAACACTCCTAGATTCTGACATCACAGAGTGATAAATCCAAACTTTTAACTTAGGTTATATAACTTTAGTTTGTGTTTCTGTCATTTGTAGTTTTAACTAAAGTGATCGCTTCAAGATAGAAACAAGGGAAAGAGGAAGCTCCAACCCCAGAAACATCATTATAAAGATTATAAACTTATAAGTCTGGGCTACTCTACTAAAAGCAAAAGGAAAGTGTCGTGTATCACCCACTGATAATAAAGAGTATGGAAACTATGTAGCATTTGGTCATCAATTTGTGTATCAGAATGAGCGACATTGCTTTATAACAACAAACAAATCCAAATCTCAGTGGTTTAATGCAACAAAGGCTTTAAGATGATGCAGAGAACTTTCCTCCTTGCTATGGCTCAGGGGGCCATTTTGTGTTGATTTGTAGATGTGCCACTAAAATAAAGCCTCTTGAAAATCACACACAATAGGACAAACGGACAGAGAGGTACCTGTGCTTTGCCCTGCTTTTGTTCACAAGTGGCCAGAACCAAGCACAGAGCCCTGCCCTCTGCAGGGGCACCCTTCCACCTACCTGGAATGGGATAACTGAATAGGAAATTAGAAATATTAGAATGTTAGAGAACTTACCAGTACAAATGCTAAGAGGAATACTAAAGAAAAAAAGTTTCATGAAGAGCAGGACAAGTTGTGTCCACATCATAAACAACAAGACCACTCCATTAAACACAGATCCATGATGTCATAGTTCTCTGGCACAGGCCTCCTCAAGTAGTACTGTAATTGCTTCTACCCTTATTCTTACCGGACTAAGATCAGCTGATGGATCCAGACAGAAAGCTTGTGTATGAAACAAGGTTGACAGTGAACTAATACCATAAATAAAAACACAGAAATGGAAACAAACACTAGACGATGCAGAAAAATGTTCTCTTCTTGTCTGTCTCTACTCTCTGTGCCTCTGTCCCTTTGGGAAGAACATACCTTCTACTCTGAAGAGTCTCTGTTTTTATCCCCCTTCAATATTGCAGGCTAAAAGTTGATATCAGTCATACCCTAAAAGATAAGGGTCCAGGACTCCTCATATCCATCCCACTCACCAACCCCTACATCTTCGCAGAACACAACTTCTTTTACTTATAGAGGTTGTTGTCTAAACATCTATCAGGCACTGGTACTGTAATTAACAAGTTAGTGATAATAGTATAATAGATAGCAATAATAGATAACAATGATAGGTATTATCATAATACCCATCATAACTCTATAATGATGATATTGTACCCACTTCATAGATAAGAGGATGAAACAGGTTAAGTAATGCCTGTTCAAGGTCACACAATTAACAAATGGCAAAGCTGGAACCTGCAATCAGGTCTGAGGGCTCCAAAATCAGACCTCAAGGTACCTGTTGCACATGACACCTTCAAAACTATTGCCTTTGCTTTCATTTATCAAACATTCAGAGAGTGCCTACAATGTGTCTCACATATTCCAAAGTATGAACAAGACAGAGTTGGGCCCTCCAGTTGCTCTCCATGTAAATCAATGCTACAACAGTGGTGATGGTAAAGCTGTAATATCAACCTAGTATCAACTAGATTCTAGAGTCTCTGTGGGAAGACAGGGTTGCAGATGCTCCTGGTTGTCCACAGTAGCACTGAACCACTGCCTGTAGCAGCTCTTGACTTCAGGCCAGCAAGGCAGTAGTTGGCTCAAATCAAGAACATGGCCCAGGATGCTGAGCAAGGATGAGAATAGGCCCCAGGCCTTGGGCCAGAAGTCATCCTGATCTCCTAGGTGCAAATTACCCATCCAAATTGCACTGAGTCGCAGGAAGCCTGGATCTAGAAACACAAGGATAATCCGCACAGTGGTCTCTAGGTGTGGTGCTCAATCTGGTGGCAGCACTACTGCCTGGAGAGTGGTACAAAATGTGACTGTTCAGCCTTCACCCGGACCTATTGGGTCAGAAATTCTGTTAGTTTCTAGTCTGTGGAGAAATTTTACTCAAGAAACTTTTTCTGCTTTAAAATGAAAGAGAACCTCAAACATCAACTAGGATTGATGATTCAATCCTGGTGCAGATTTGTCCCCCACTTCACTTCTCCAAGACCAGCCTTGGCCACTTTCTGAGAGCCAAAGATGCTGCCTGGCCTCAATGGGGAACATCATACCCCCTAGGATAAGTTCAGAAAGACTGAAGTATAAGCTGTTGGGTTTTTTTGACATGGGAAGCACCAGGCTGTTTGGGGGAGAGAGTGGAAGGAAGTGAGCCTACCCTGGAACTTGGAAGGAGGAGGAGAGAAAAGGTTCCCTAAAGCTGAGTCTAAGCCACGTAGAAGTGGTACCAGGAGGGCACAGTTCTGCTGTGAGCAGCAGGGAAAGGGGATGGAATATACAGGAATACCCCACAAGGCATCAGTCAGATAACACAGCAGTTCAAGTTGACACACCATTTCCCCAACATCTGCTGTGTGCCAGGCACTCGGGAATGGTGAGAAGGTGGACTCTGCAGCTATACTTCTTGGACCTGAGTCCCACCTTGGGTGACACTAGGTTTGTACATGTATGGCCAAGACAGCTTCGTGTCCTGGCGGCATTAGCATCTGCCCTGAGGGTGATAGCCTTGCCTTGACTTGGTTAGTGGCTAGATCATCCTAGTTGTTACACCTTTTGAACATCATGCCTGTTGTCACTTACACCCGGAGCTTGGTGAGTTTTGAAGTCTTTCCATGGAAGTGCTTCCTTGTCTGTAAGATGAAACAGTAACAGTAACCTTTCTACCTCAGAAGCTAAGAAGACTGGGATATTGCTGTTAACTGACTGCATCAATTTGAGTAAGAAATACCCAACTAAATTAGATCAGTATTGCTCCAAGTGTGGCTGAGGGGATTTACTGAAAATGAAAGACCTGCCGTAGGGAGTTTGTCATTTGAATGGTGGAAAGGAAAGGGAAAACCAAGAAGGAAGGTTAGCTTCTGTTTCTTTGGAGGAGCTCATCTTCACCTTTACCTTGACGTCATCTCCTGGCTTCTAGCACATACTCTTTTGCCTTCCATTGCATCCTTTGGCCTCCTCATACAGACTCACATGGGACTTTTCACTGAGCTCCAGGCCTTTGACTGGATTCTTTGGACCTTCAGCACACAGATCTTTTGAACTCTTCCACACCAATCTCTGTGGACAGCCACTGTAAGTCAATCTTGTAAATTTATATATATATATATATATATATATATATATATATATATATATCTTACATTAGATCTGTTTCTCTAGTAAACAGTGACTGACACAAGGACTAAGAAATTAACCTAGGATTGTGCTCAGAGTGGTGCCTGGTGTGTGACAAACTCTCCTATAAAAAAATCCTTGCTCCTAAAGCATGAATAGTGAGCTTTCATGAGTCAACACGTCCAGAAAGAGAGGCCAGACGTGCTCAAGGCAGAAGCCTGATTTCCAAGGTGACGTAATTCCAGCCTTCGACACCCAACCTATCTCCGAGCTGAGGAGGCAGTGAGGGTTATTGCCAGGGAGTGGAATGATGGTTCCATGGCCCACCTCCAGCCAGAACAGAGCCATCGCACTCATAGACACATGTTCTCCTTTCCAGAGCATGCAGATGTTCTGCCTCAGCTCTGGAACAGCTCCTTAGAGACCATTCAAATGTGGAAAAATATTTAGATCCAATCAAAACCACTCCAGATTTTTGGCTTTATTTTAGATAAACAGTATAAGCAAACTTGGCCTACCTGAATTAGAATGGATAATAAATACTCTCTTTTCCTGTCTTTCAATTGCCCAAAGTCAAATGCTCTAAATCTAAATGCCTCATGGGGAATGTGTGAAGGGTTTGGGGATTGTTTGTTTATTTGATTAATAATAAAAATGCCTTACATTACACAGACCTCTCACTTACATGTGATACCCACAACAGAGCTGAGAAGTCTGAAGGAGGCCTCAGATGCATCAAGAACAACAGTGGTGAAACTATGGCACACAAGCTGCAGCGGGCAGGCAGTTTTCATCAATGAATGCTACAAAAAGGTTCACCAGCCCTGTACCAGACAGTTGAAAATGGAAGCCCAGTGAATATACCTGGCTTGGCCATAAGTGATGAATATTTTTCATGGAAAAAAAGGGAAGCCAGTGGTGTAGAAATGTACACCCCCTTCCTATTCCCCAAATGGAGCCCTCACTTAGCACACTACTTCCTCAAACATCAGATTTGTTGATGGTGTTCACATGCATACATCCACACTCACAGTAACAATGACCACCTTTAGGCTTCACGAAGCAGAGTGGCACTAGCAGCAAAAATAGGCAACCCCTGACCATTCCACTGCCACCACCACCTCCATTCTGCACACACCACTACACGTGGTCCTACATATATTCTCATACTTTCTGAATAAACAAAAGATTTAGGTGCATAAATGCTGTAATCTAAAATGGACATTTGGGAATGGGGCAGGATGAAATATTTTTGAAATAGCTATAAAGAACTAATATGCAACATTAATTTATAACTTATACAATCTGGATAATATTCAAGCACTAAAAGGAAAATAAACTGATATGGTAACTTGCAATTCTTGAAGCAGACCTAAATAGACAACATCACTTCTAACCATAAAGTGAAAGAACTGTACAAAATATCCTATATCAAACAGTGGGTACAAACATGCAATAAATTTAACATATTTGGGTCTCCAAACTAACAAAATTAGCTCTATCTTCTTACAATAGGAAATGGGGAGGTGGGGGAGAAAAGGAGAGAGAAGGAAAAAAAAGAAAAGAAACAACTTTGCATCTTGAGAAATCATGAAATCATTTTAAGACATCAAAGTACTTTCATCCATTCTTCTACATTTTGGCACAATAAGCAGCACTATCCCATTTTGCAAGTTAATTAAGTACTGATTTCATGAAAGGCACGTAATACACTGATTTTTACATCAGTGCTTCTCCACTGGAGGCAGGGGAATGACCCAATAGTAAGACAGCGTGATGACTCTTGGCATCATCAGGCCTCCCCAGCATAGCACATGATGATGGCCTGAGAATAAGGAACACATGGTCAAGGATTTACATTCTTCCTTCCAAATATGTCTAATCACTTTTTGGTCTTCTAATACTGCCTGAACCCTAATACATGCACGGTGCTACCACTTTATCCTTTCTGAAACAGCTTTTAGCTTTTTGTCTTGCATTTCTTTCAATGTCCATGGTCATATTAATTTTCCTATACACACCCAAAAGATATGAAAACCAGTAGCAGCAGTCAGGCTTCTTTGCCCCAGGGCACCGTCTGTACACTCTGGCTCTGCTATCCCTCTGCCACACTAACCTTCCCCAGCAGAATCCTCACTGTGAACAGAATAGCTCTGACTTGGCACCATCATCTACTTTACCTGGGACTTCATCCCTCACTCCTTTCTACTTTTCCAAGTTCTTCAAAATCAAATTCCAATCCTACTACTTCCATAAAGTCTGCTGTAACTCTCCTAGTTCTAAGAGTTTTCTTTCCCAAATTCCAACAGCAGTAGAATTCTGTGGTTTTATTGCCATCACATGGAGAACAAATTGGTGCAAGAAAGCCACTGTGTGGCAGATGTGAGAGTTGTCATTCATGTATTAGAAGCTGTCATCTTCCAAGGTACAAAGTAAATAAAGCAAATCTATATAACCTACCAAACAGAACAGCTAAAAATTACCATTTTTATTTTAAAAGAGACAAAATCAATGCAAGTAAAGATCTAAAATAATTAAAATTATACACTCATAAACTAGAGTACACACTCATAAATACTACTAATACAAGAGTAACTGGTCAGTCACTTGAGAATGAAATATAAATGTGTACTAGAAGCAGCAGGACCTGCTATACAACCTTATGTATAAGCCAACAACTTCAAAAAGTATGCACTCTTCTTGCATGAAGACAGATACACTGGAATGTTCACAGCTGCCTTAGTTGTAATAAAGACGTAGTAGAAACAGCCCAAATGTTCATCAGCCATATAAAGAATAAATAAAGTGAATTGGTCAGTACAATGGTTTATTAAAGTACCCCCATGTAAGTGAATGAACTCAGCTACATACAGCAATGTGGATAAATCTCACAAAGATAAAAATGAATAAAAGAAGCCAATCACAAAAGAAATAGGGTAAGGATTACAATGGCACACAAAGTGGTTTCTGATATTCTGACAGTTTCTGTTCATTGATCTGGAAGCTAGTTACATTTCTGGGGATATTTTGTGAAAATATATCAAATTATGCATTTCTAATAACCACAATTTCTCTTATGTATGATATAATAAATTACACTGAAATTGTGTGTGTAACTATAAATAATGATCTTTGGTACAGAGGGCACAAGTTTCATGGCTATCCATTTGTTCAGTCACACAAACCCCTGGACTTAAGGGTTCCATACTTGGTTCAATGTTCAACTGACACAGCCTTACAGTTCTTAATAGTCTTTGACCACTTTTACTACTTAATAGTTTTGACCTACTTTTTCCTCCTACTTTGAGTTTCACAAATTATAGAGTTCATTTTGAGTAGGGGTTTCCTAGTATCAAAAATCCAAACTTCAGTAGGTCCAACAAAGTTCATTGAATTGAAGAGTTTCAGCCTCTAACATACTTTCAGATGTCAGAGGAAACTGGACAGCAGTGCCTTTCTTTGACCATAAAATCTTAGAAAAGTCAGTTGGTTTCAAAGTCCATAGTAGATTACTGAAAAATAGAGAAGAGGAGTGGCAGGAGCTGACACACTCTGAGTCCTCTAAGTTCCTCAGTAGAACCACTTGGCTCAACCAGACACTTGAAGATAGTAGTATTATACCTCACTTACTGGTTATCCCATTTCTGACCTATTGATCTGCCAAGGAGATGACTGATTATCATGGGAACTATTGGTTCCACTTACTCTAGCTCCCTCTTATTTCTTTAGGGAACAAGCTTCCCTGGGGATTCAGGTGGTGCATGGTACTGCTCTGGGACAGGGTCTTTATAACATGCATGTTGTACACATGCTTATTCAAGTGTCACCAACTGTCAGAGGCTGGGGGAAGGATGAACATGCCTGGCCTGGAAGCATTAACAAGGTAGGGCAGATGGAAAAGCATGGCTTCCAGACTGGCTTCTTTTGGTACCATGGCAACATGAGGCTTCTACTTGCCCCTCCCCTCATTTTAGCTCTTTAATCATTCGGAATATGAGTTAAAAAAGGAAAGCTGAGGTTTCTGATCTAGAAGATTGCTGTGTTCTGCCTTCCCTTTAAGAATGACAGCAATCTTATGTGAAAGCCCCCTTCAAAGGGCTCCACACCTACATCCAAATGATGAAAGCCAGCTTCCACTTGGGCTCTGTGAAGCAGAAGCCCAGATGAAACACCTTCTCCCTCTAGATACTAATGAGCCTGGGGGGTCCTTCCCCTTCCTCTCTGCCTCTGCTGGGTGCCGTTGGAAACCTATCTTCACTGTGCAGCTAGGCCGCCACTGTTACTGACTTTCCTTCCATGCTGGGAATCCAGCTAGGTGGACTCTTGACCCTGAAAAATCATTATCTGCTCAATTAAATCCAATCCAACACCATGAGTTGAACCACTGACACTGCAGCCTGTCCATTTCCTCTATTTTCTGCCTGAATTTTGCTCATGGTTAATCTGCAGAAGGCCCAGGGGATTTTTCTGGGGTTATTTCACATGAAAGGAAGACTGCTTTATTTTCAACAGAGAATAGATTAAATTCCCAGGGGACACCTTAGTCAACCAACCGCTTCTGCTGACTTCGGGTTACCAGTCTGGTGGCTGCATTCAATTTCAATTAGCCCCAAGGAAACCTTCTCTTCTCACATGACAGTAGCAATAATAACTTTTTTGCCTTTATGTGCTACCTACCAACAGAATTCCAAATAGAAGTTATGCATTTTTGTGGTTGGCTCATTTTTAGAGAACCTACGCCTTATGGTTTGTTCTATCTATGGTATGTTCACTTGAATAACTTTATATAATGTCACATTCACTTATAAATTCTTTTATTATTTGCTTATTATTCACTCAGCAATATTCATTTTGTTAACCCTACCTATTCCTCCACAATATTTTCTTTATGTTTTGCAATGCTTTATTTATAGTATATCTCCAAAAATATCTTTTCTGATTGATTGCAACTCACTCAAAGAGCCTTCTTATCTGCTCATTTTCTTTGATGTATGTTCAGCATTAAATGCTTGGTGTGTACCCAAACTCCCAGCACTAACACCCATGGCTCCCATAAATATATTTGAAGCTATACTGAAGTTTAATAAATATCAAACAGGTAAGAGGATGGTGGTGAATGAATCATTAAGAAGCTATTTGTAGTTGATAAGAATACCCAATATTATATTTTATTTCAAATAATAAATATTTGCATTGATTTTTGCAATACAAAACTTGTGAAGTAAAAGTTGATCAAATACTCTTGATCTAGGTGGATACTAAAAAAATGTAATGTCTCTCAGTGGAGACATCTCTGTCAGAGATAATTAGACTTTTATCTGGAGAAAGTAGAATGTTTTTGTCAGTCTACCCTAGAAGTTCAATATTAACTTCTGTTCCTAGAGCAAAAACCATGTTTTTAAGACTTTTTCCAAGCTCTTTGCCCTCCATGGAAGAGTCTACCCTCAAGAATTACAATATCATCTTAAGAAGTTATTCCTGTTATCAACTCATCCTTTAAGATTGTCCTGGATCTTCTAAGAGGAAGTAAGCCTTCCCTTCTTCTGAATGTCTAAAAGATATATCATCTATGGGACTGATAACACTGTGACAAATATTAACACATTATTATCCATCCACCTTCTACCATTAAACTTCTTGAGATACGGACTATGCACAGCAGGTAGAATCTTTTACCATAAAGTACAACAAAAATCACCTCAATCTTTCTCAAATTCAAGTTAAATTGTTTTCTAAACCCTATTTGATAATTAATTGATTGTGTCAACTGGAGTAAGAAATGCTCAAATAATCTTAGCTCTGGGTATAGCTGAAGGGATTCTCTGAAGACAGAAGACCCAACCTGTGTGTGAGTGATACCAACCAATGGGCTTAGAGCCTGAAAGAAATAAAAGGGAAAGGAAGAAGGAAGGCTCTCACTTGTGTTTCTCTGGAGGATCTCATGTCTTCACCTTCACCATGCGTGTTGTCTCTTGGCGTCCAGCACAGACTCTTCAGCCTTCCAGAACAGATCCTTCAGCCCTTGATATGGACTCACATGGGACACCAGTGTGAGCTCCAGGCCTTTGACATTGGACTGGATGCTTTGGATCTCAAGTGTGCAGACAGAACTTTTGCACTCTTCTATATCTGACTCTATGAGCAACCATTGTAAATCTGCCTTGTAAATCTATATATATATTTATATATTCTATTTTAAATCTATTTCTCTAGTGAGCACTGACTGATACAGATTTTGATACTGGGAATGGGACTAGAATAACAGAGTTGTAAAGATAAAATTCTTTAATGCCTTTAGTGGTCCTGGTGTTGACTTTCTAATTGGATGAGACCTAAGGTTCCCATGATCTCTCCTTCTAATAATGTAGAAAATATTCATATTCTTTAGTATAAACTGTTTAAAGTAATATACAATGTAGATCTATTTGATTATTCTAATTCACCACTTGTGATATTGAAGGAAGTTAGCAATCCTACATATGATACTTTGTAATATTTTTGGCAGAGTGAGGAGTAGTGATGCTTGCTAATTGCTCTTAGTGTCTCCTGTCAAACTAGTGAAGGAGAACAGTGAGCTCAAAGCATGCATAGGAAATTTAAAGTCTTCTAACTGTGAAGACAAATTAATAAAGGAAAATAAAGGTAAATTCACAAAAATTAAACTTACTAAGTAGTCGAGCCAGGATTTAAGCCCAAATCTGTAGGACTCTCAAATCAATGCATTCAACCACTACACAATGATCAGGAGCCAACTCCTTTCTCCTGTCCTGTCCTTCCTTTCCTACCACAAGGCAGCCCAAAAGCTCTGATTTACAACAGGTAACATAACAAGCTAATGATTTGTATTTATCACCTTGTGACCAAGAACAATCCCTTGTGATCTGGCTTGTAGTGCAGTAGATCAAAAGAAACCAATTTGTTCAATTGAGGATCAAATCTGTGCTACAGAATCTAGCACTAGCTAAACACTGATTATCTGAGTTAATCACGTGTTGCAGACACTATCAGTATCCTTCCCCTCACCTACTTAGCATGTTTCTTGCAGCATGTTCCTAGAGCAGTGATAGAAAATCTTTTAGAGACAAGTGCCCAAACTGTAATCCAAAACCTACTTATTTATTGCAAAGTGCAATACTGTAATTAAACTCAAACACTGAGGTTTCAATTTAGAAAAAAAAACAACTCATACATTAGCATCTTTTGTCTTAAAAGAAAGACAAAATGTATGCCATCAGTTTTCCACCACCAGCCTAGAGTGTCCTAAACTAAGCACTTAAGACTACCCTATTAATATGCATTGTCCATTAACTACCTCAAAGAGTTAAACTTACCAAATCATCAACTTCTTGTCAACATTTGGTTTCTAATTGCAACCAATGTATAATGGATGTTATGGGAAAGCCATTATACAGTGTGTAATGGATGTTATGACAGATTCAATAGCTCTAGTTTTGAATCTCTTGACCTATTTATTCTGCAGAGCTGCCTGCTACTGCTTTGTCTTTTGATAGGACCAGTGCCACTGGCAGGATTAGAGGAGGGTAGGAAAAGTAGCCATAACATCTTCATACCAGATTACTTCCATTCCCAGAAACCAATCACATTCTAATGCTGAAATAAAATCATACAATAAAATGAGGTACATGGATTGCTCTCTTACCTACTTCCTTTTTCTTTCTCCTTGTGTGAGTATTTGGGCATTTAAAGATGGGGTAGGTTGTAACTCCAAAACCAGCGACATGGTAGCGTGCACAATACATTCTCCCCAGACTCATGCCTGACAGGTAGTCTCTTGAGGTGGGAATGAGCAGTCATCTCACTAACAAGGCCAGGTAAGTGTTGCATATGACTCAGGTGAAAACAGTTGAAGAATATCACTGTTATCCAATAGGATTTTTGCACTGAAATATGCTAATAACAAAATCAACACAATGGCCAACAAAAATACAAGTTATCTTCTGCAAAAACTAAGGTAGCATCCAGTCAGCTCTCTGCTAACCATAGGGAAAACACAAGCAATTGGAATTCATAGGTAATTCTAACGCTTTTCTCCTGCAAACCATAGCAAGTGAGCTTATTTTCAGAGGCTTTAAGACCAATTCTAAAGTCCTAAACAGAGCTAGAAATTATGTGAATGCATCACACACACACACACAAACATACTGATTTCGGAGGAACTAGCGGGAATCAGCCTAGTTATCCATTCAGGCTTGACATGCTCCTGCCAAGCCCTTAGATTTTGTGTTCATAAATTCGCTGCCCATTCAAGACCTTTGGGCTTAATGCAAATTAATTAAACCATCGTGTGCTCATTTAGCCATTATTGAGGTTTTAAAATAATTAAGAGTGAAGGCAACTGATTAAACCTTTTCTGGGCTGTTGTAGCAATTTATGAATTATATAAGTTCCACACTAATGTGAGTCCTTTGTGACTGCAGATTAGCTGGGGGATATTCATTAAGATGGAATAAAAAGGCAACTGCAACTATGACATCCTTTTGTCTCCCATGGCCTGACAGCATTCCAGGAAGCTCAATGTGAAGGCATAAAAACAATATAATTTATTTCTATAGAATTGTATATATAAGATAATATATTTTATTCCACTCAGTCCTTCTACCAATCCTGTGATTTTTTGGCAAGGCTGTCATTTTTTTCCTTGTTTTACAGGAAAATAAACTAAAGCTTAATGAAGTTAAGTACCTCCCACAGAAAATTAGGGAAGAAATTAGTTAAATGTCCTGGTCTACTGACTCCCAATCTAATATGTCTCGGTCTCTCTCCATCAAAATACATCCTCCACTCTCCCATTTGAGGTGCCCAAAATTTTTAAGGAGAAAGCTTCATTATTTTTGCATAAGAAAGAAGAATGTAACATTAACACAGAGAAAAACTTTCCCTGAGGAAAACTATTCTTGCTAAACATCCTTTTTTGAACTCCCTTAAAGCCACAAAAAAGAAAAAATCCACCATTTTTAATAAAGAAATAAGTGAAAAGCCTGAAGCATCAATTATAAAACACACCTATCAAGTACTGTAAGATCTGAGGAGCTTAGTGAGAGCCAACTCACCTACCTAGAATTCACAGAATATAAAAATCTTCTACAAAGCAAGTATCACTAAGGAAACAATAACATTAGCCTTTCATAAATTCATACAGAGATTTTTTTAAATAGCGAATGCTTCCTAACCCATTTTAGAAGACCAGTATAATTTGAATACTTAAACTCAGCAAGGAACATTACAAAAAGGAAAAGTACATAAACACTCGTGAATCAGATTACTAGAATTCAAAAATCTTAAGCTTATCATCAAAAAGAATCCAACAATATAAGAGAAAGATAAGACATTATGACTAAACTGAATTAATTCCCCAAATACAAGGGTAGTTTAACTTTTAAAACACAAAGTCATTCACTGAATTTACAGAGAAAAAAATCATACTGTTTTATTTAATATGTCAGAAAAATATTAATAAAATTTAATACATTCATAATCAAGTCTCAGAAAAATAGGAATAGAAATGAGCTTCCTAATGTAATTAAAGTTATTCACAGGAAACCAAATGGATTTACAATGCTTAACAAAGAAATAGTGGGAGCTTTCATCATGAAATTGGGAATGAAACAAGAATGGAATTCATTAACTATTAGTCACATTTTACTGGACTAATTCAATAAATATAGGCTGAAAAGGCAAAAAAATTAGAAAACTGGTATTATTATTAAGATATAATTGTGTTTGTATATGCACAAATAAACCATGGATAAGTTATTAGATTTGACATAATGGGAGGAAGAGGAGAGAAAAAGAAATTAAGATGTGTTATAGAAATGTACCAACTCCACCCAAGGAATATAAACATTATGTACCACAAACATGTACTAACCAAAATTAAAAATATGTACAAGCTCTGCACATAGAAAACTAAAGTATTAGTGAAAGAAATGAAATAAAACTAAAATAAAATGTGATATATACCATGTTTGTGAACTGGAAGTTTCAACATTAAAATGTGTCAGTTCCCTCTAAATGGTCTATAGATTCAATCTCAATTAAATCACAGTAGGATATGTATGTGTATGAGGAGATATAATTTGATAAATGAATTTTAAAATTGACTCAAAAGGGTAAAGTACCAAGAATACCCAAAACAAATTAAAAAACAGAACACTGCTAAAGATATCTTGTTCTTTTTAAGCAATATCAGTTAAATCTACATAGTACTGGTGCAAGAAAACACAAACAGATAAATGAAATATAATAGAAAATCTGGAAACAATCAAGATGATATGGATAGTTGACTTATGACAAGTGTGTCATTGAAAGCCATAGGGACAGATAGTCCTTTTGTTAGGTAGTTCTCATCAATTGGATATCCATATATAAAGTAATGATATCTTATCCCTACTTCATGCTATACAAAATAACTAATCCCACAGGAACTGAATATCTAAGTATAAAACACAAAATAATGAACACTCTAAATTATAATAAATAGGACATGACCTTGGAGGAAGTGAAGACTTCTGAAAAAAGACACAAAAATCTACTAACCATGAAGGAACAGAAGAAAGACTAAATGAAAAATAAGATCTTCCATTCATCAAAAGATTCCACTCTGATTGTGAAAAAATAAACCACAAATAGGATACTTTTTATAATATAAATAATCTAAAAGAGACAAATATGCAGACTGTACAAAGAACTACTACCAGTAAATAAGGAACAAATAGACAAATGTATATAGATAGAAATAGGTGAGATACTTAAAAGGGCAGGTCACAAAAATGAACAGCCAAATGATTCATAAATATGAAAATGTGACTGAATCCATCAAGGAAAATATATATTAAAACTACAGTAAAATGCTACTGGGATACCCTCTACTATAGCCAAAATTAAAAACCAATTGTGTGCAATAATGCAGAGCAACTCAGACTCACACATGCTGCTGATGAGAGCATAAGTTTATATAACCAGTTTAGGTAGCTAATAGTATTCATTAAAGTTAAACATAGTCAATGGCCCAGGAATTTTCATATATATGTATATATTATTTAAATTTTTTAATTGTTTAAGGTTAAAATTAAAAAGATAAAAAGAAAATTATACCCACATGCACCAGAAGCTGTGGTTCACAGCATCATTTGTAATAGTCCCCAAACTGAAAAAACCAAATGTTCAACATCAAGAAACATGTTGGCTTTTTTGTGGTATGTGTACCCAATGAATTCAATTCAGCAAGGAAAATGCCTAACTTTAGCTGCATATAGCAACATTGATAAATCTCTTGTGCATGATGTTGTGCAAAAGAAGCCAAAAGGGAAGAATATATGATGTAAGATTTCACTTACCAAAGCCTGAAAATGAGCAGAACTAGTCTATAACATTGGGAGTCTGGATGTTAAGATGGTAGTTATATCTGGGGAGAATGGAGAAACAGAGGGGTTATTGAATGAGAAGATACACCGGAGGTGCTTCTAGGATGCTGAAATATTCCTCTTGCCTATGCTGGACATTTCTAGATTCATATGTTATAAAATCTTTTGTGTCTGGCTTCTTTGAGCACACTGCATTCAAAGTTTATCCATATCATAGCATGAATCAGTTCTCGATTCTTTTTGTAACAGAATAATGTTCCACTTTATGTGTATGCTACATTTTAAAAATCCCATTCATTAATTGACAGACTTCTGAGATCTTTCCATTTTTTTGCAATTATCTATAACACTGCCATGAATATTACTGCATATTTTTAATGAGCACATTTTCAATTCTTAGGAATAAAATTGCTCAATCATTGCTGGCAACCTGATTTTTAACATTAAAAAAAAATTTACAAGCTGCCTTCCAAAGAACTCTGCCTATTTACATTTCTACTATCTATATATGAGGATTCCAATTTCTCCACATTCATGCAAGCATATATTATTGTCTGTATTCTGCTACTCATCTTAAGGTATGTGAAGTGGTACTTATGATTTGAATTTACATTTCCATAATAACTACAATAATGATGGCTATAACTTTTCATGTATATATTGGACATTTGTATATCTTCTTTGGAGGAATGTTTATTCAGGTCCTTGCTCAAATTTTGTTGCTGAGTTGTATAAAGTTTTTATATTCAGAATAAAACTCCCTGGTCACAATGTAATTTTTAAAGATATTCTTCCATTCTTTTAGTTATTTTCATTTATTTTATGGAGTCTTTTGGAACACAAGGGTTTTTAATTTTTCTGAAGTTCTCATCTATTTTTGTTTTGTTGCTTGTATTTTTATGTCCTTTCTAACAAGTCACTGCTTGATTTCCACTCACAAACATTTAATCTTGTGTCTTCTTCTAAGATTTTTAGTTTGGTCTCCTACGATTTACCCAATAATCTATTTTGAGTTAATTTTTATATAGCATGTGGCAAGGGCTGAACATATTCTTTTGAATGTGAATATCCAGTTGTCTCTCTCAGTATTGTTTGTGCAAAAATTATTCTTTCCCTATTAAATTGTACTGACACCTTTATTAGAAATCAATTTACCATAAGTATAAGGATTTATTTCTAGACTGCCAGTCCTGTTCCATTGATCTTCATGTTCATGTTTTGGCAGTCCCTTTTAACTTTGATTACTGTTGCTTTGTTATGTTTTGAAATTGGAAAGTATAAGCCCTTCAACTTTTCCTACATTGTTTTAGCTATACCAAGTCTCTTGCATTTCCTTGTAAGTTTTAGCATCATTCTGTTAGTTTTTTTAAAAAAAAGAATCAGTTGGAATTTTGAAATATACTGCAGACCAACTTCACCCAGCCAGGGAGCCTCAGTGCCTGTGTGGGACCTCATGAAGCCCTGCCCAGCAACACCAACCAGCCAGGGAGCTTCTGAGTGCTGTGCAGATCCTTGTAGGGATCTGTCCCATGACTCCAATTAGACAGGGAGCATTGGAGCACTGCACTGGGCCCGATAGAGGTCCTCCCAGTCAACTCCACCCACTAGGGAGCCTTGATGCCAGTGTGGAGCCTGGAGAAGCTCAGCTCCATGACCCCAATCAGCTAGGAAGTGTCAGAGCACTGCACTGGGCCTTGAACAGGTCCACCTGCCAACTTTGCCCAAGCAGGGAGCCTCAGTGTGCAGCAGAGGGCCTGAGAAAGACCCACCTAACTATCCCTACTCAGCTGGGGGGACCCTCTCTGCTATGGACAGCCAACACCAACTCAGGAAGCAACAGAAACTTTGCATTCAGCTTCCCTGGAGAAATACAGGGAAATGACAAAACGAAGGAGAACAATGCAATCTCAAATTTCTAGCCAATAACAGACAAGTCCAAGAGATACTGACATAGAAGAAAGTGTAGGCTACACACCTGAAATTTCTCCAATAATAGCCACTGAATTAAAGAAACACCTCCATGAAACTGTAAAGGAAATCAGATCTGAAATAATCTCCCAGGTAAAACAAGAAATGATAAATGTAATGAAAGAAATGCTGAACACATCTAAAGAAGACATAGTTAAAAAAAAAAGAGGAGCACTAGAGATCTTGAAATAACAATATAGGAATAAATTAGAATGCATGAAACAGATTCAAAGAGACATCCAGGAAATCAAAAATTCCATCAAAATCTGGTAAAACTGCTTGAACAAATGTCAAGACAAACTTTCAGACCTTGAAGACAAGATTGCAGCTAGTGATCAGAAAAGAAAAGATCTTTATAAATTAACAAGGAACCAGAAAATAATTCAACAATTGCAAAATGATGCAAAGATAAAACATATAAGATTGATAAGTATAAACAAAAAAAGACTCAACACAAATGATATAAAAAGACTATTTACAGAAGTAATAGCAGAAAATTTCCCAAGCATGGGAAAAGAAAATGATATACAGATAAATGAAGCATATAGAACTCCAATTCATATAACCAAAATAAATCCACACCCAGATATATAATAATCAACATTGCAGAAATTCTACATAAGAACAAATTATTAAAAGCTGCTAGAGAAAAGAAAAAATCACCTATAAAGGAAATCCCATCAGAAGCACAGCAGATTCTCAACACAAACAATCAAGTCAAGAAGAGCATGGAGTGAAGTATTCTAAATCCTAAAAGAAAACAACTTCCAATGCAGATTGTTATATGCTACAAAACTGTCTTCTAAGATTGTTGGAGAAATAAGATATTTTCACAACAAAGAACAATTAAAGAACTTCATGACCACCAAACCAACCCTACAAAGAGTACTGAAAGATATTCTAGATAGACATAAAAATTACTATGATTTCAAGAACAACAGCAGAATAAAACCACCAAGCAAGGTAAACAAACAGAGAGGAAATGTAAAGAACCTACAGCAGAAAGACCATATGACAGAAATTAAGCTAATATACATCAGTTATAACCATTAATGTAAATGGCTTCAATTCACCAATTAAAAGAAACAGAATGGCAGAATGGATCAAGAAACAGAATCCAACCATCTGCTATATACAAGAAACACATCTAACTCAAAAAGAAACTCATAGACTGAAAGACAAAGGAGGGAAAACAATATTCCATAAGACAGGAACCCAGAAAAAAGGAGGGGTAGCTATTCTGTTTGCAGTCAATGTGAACTTCAACTTAACAACTTTTTCTTTTTTGACACTGGGGACTGAACTCATGACCTCTTGCTTTCCAAGCAGGTGCTTATGCCACTGAGCTAAATCCCTGGCCCAACAAAGTGAACTTCAAATCAAGAATGAGCAAAAGAATAAAGAAGATCACTACATACTGTTTAGGGGAAAACTTCAAGAGGAAGTGATAACAATCTTAAATATATATGCACCAAATACAAGAGAACCCAGAGAAGTAGTAGAGTATTACTTCTGTAGTAGAGAAATATTAATAGACATAAAAAATCAAGTAATCAATAACACAATTTTAATGGGAAACCTTAATACCCCACTGACAAAGAGACAGATAAAGGAGACAAAAAATTAGCATAGAAATAACATAACTCAATCAAACTTGTGAACAAATGGACTTAGTAGATGTGTACAGAGTATTACACCCAACAACATCAGAATGCACATTCTTCTTGGGTGCAGATGGGACATTTTCTAAAATAGAGCATGTGCTATCCCACAGAACATGTTTAAGTAAATGCAAAAGAATCAGAATTATCTGGCCATCGTGCCATGTAATTGGAAATTACTGACGAAGGAAACTGTGAAAACTCCATAAACACATGGAAATTAAATAATACTCTCCTAAATAACCAGAGAGCCACAGATGAAATTAAAGAAGAAATCAAATAATATCTACAAGCAAAGGAAAATGCAAATACAATTTACCGAAGCCTACAGAATACAATGAAAGCAGTTCTCAGAGGGAAATTTTTTGCAATAAATTTTCACATCAGAAAAACAGGATGAACACAAATAAATGGCCTGATGCTACACCTCAAACATCTAGAAAAGAAGAGCAAGTAAATCTCAAAGTTCAAAGAATGGAGAAAATTATAAAGATCAGAGAAGAAATTAACATAATTGAGGCTAAGAAAACTATACAAGAATTAAAAAATTTAAGAGTTGGTTCTTTGAAAAATAAATAAAAATGATAACCTTATCAAAAAAAGGAAATAAAGAACTCAAATTCATGCAATAAGGAATGAAAAATGTGAAATCACTGCAGACCCTGGAGAAATACAGATCATCAATACCTACTTTCAAAACATTTACTCTTATAGGTTCTATAACCCTGAAGAAATGGACAGATTCCTAGAAAAGTGTGAATTATTAAAGCAGGATTAAGAAGACACAAAACTACTGAATAGTCCAATTTCAATTAATGAAATTGAAAATATAATTAAAAACTTAACAACAAAGAAAAGCCCAGGTCCTGATGGATTAACAGCTGAATTTTACAAGAAATTTAGGGAAGATTTAATGCAAGCACTCCTCAAATTTTTCAGTGAAATTGCAAGAGAACCAAGTGTTCCTGTCTCATTCCTGGAAGCAAGTATTACCCTGATACCAAACCAGAGAAAGACTCAACCAAAAAGAGAACTACAAGCCAATCTCCCTAATGAACATATATGCAAAATGCTCAATAAAATACTGTTAAATAGAATGCATCAAATTGTCAAGAAAATTATACACCATGGCCAAGTGGGATTTAATCAAAGAATGCAGGAATGGCATGTATGTTTGAGTGTGTAAAACAGATGACTATATTGCTGAGTCTTTGTTGGATCGTTGAGCAAAACTGCAGTCTCACTGTTTGAATGTCTACTATGTATCCACTAATTTTGTAACTTGAACAACTACATCCAAGATGACAATATATAATTTATCAACTAGTGATTTCTTAGTGTTTTTTTCTCTTTTTTTCTTTTAGAATTCTGTATTGTTGCTACCTTTCTTTTGCTTTTTTCTCTTTAAATAAATTTTTTTAAAAATGCATAATTGCTAATGTAAAAAAAGAGGAAATAGGAAGTGCTATAAAAGATATAACTGCATGAATATTTAAGTATATAGGATTGATAACCATACTTCTAAGTTCTTGTTGGATTGTTGAACAGATCTGTTTGCAGTCTCACTGCTTGAATGTCTACTTTGTATGCTCTAATTTTGTAACTTGAATAACTATTTCTAAAAGGACAGTATGTAATATATCAACCAGTGATCTCTTACTGTTTATCCTTTTTTTTAGAAATTTTGTAATATTTCTACCTTTTTTCTGTTTTTTTTCCCTTTAAATAAAATTTTTTTTAAAAAAAAAGAATGTAGGAATGGTTCAACATACGCAAATCAATAAACATAATATACCATATCAACAGAGCCAAAGACAAGAATCACATGATCATCTCAATAGATGCAGAAAAAGCTTTTGATAAAGTCCAATATTCATTTATGATTTAAAAAAACCCTACGGAAATTGGATAGATGGCCTTTACCTCAATCTGATAAAAGCTATATGCGAAAAACCAACAGCCAACATCTTACTAAATAGACAAAAACTGAAAGCTTTCACTCTAAAATCAGGAACAAAACAAAGATGGCCACTATCACCACTTCTATTCAATATACTACTGGAAACATTAGCCAGAGAAATTAGACAAGAGAAAGAAAAGGAATAAAGATAGTAAAGGAAGAAGAAAATTATCATTATTTGCAGATGACACGATATCCTACCTAGAAGTCTCCCAAAACTCCACTGAAATACTTCTAGATCTAATAACCAAATTCAGTAATGAAGCTGGACACAAAGTCAACACTCAAAAATCAATTGCATTCCTGTAAACAAACAAGAAACCCACTAAGAGAGAAATAAGGGAAACTACACCGTTTACAATAGCAACAACACCACCAATAACAAAGGAATATGTAGGAATCAATTTAACAAAGGAAGTAAAAGGTCTATACATTGAAAATTACAGTACTCTGAAAAAAGAAATTAAAGAGGATTTCAGAAAATGGAAGGACATTTTTAGTTTATAGAAGGAAGAACAAATGTTGTGAAAATGGCCATTCTCCCAAAATTATTATACAGATTTAATGCAGTTCCAATCAAAATACCATTAGCATACCTCACAGATCTAGAGAAACTCTTCTTAAAATTCATCTGGAACCAGAAGAGACCTAGGATAGCAAAGGCAATCCTAGGCAACAAAGGCAAGGCAGAATGCATCTCAATTCCTGACTTGAAACATACTATAAAGCTACTGTGATAAAATCAGCATATTACTTGCAACAAAACAGACGTGAAGATTAATGGAATAGATTAGAAGATACAGCCACAACTATAAATACACTCAGCCACCTTATCTTTGACAAACAGGCCAAACAGGTTCACTGGAAGAAAGACATCCTCCTTAATAAGTGATGCTGGAAAAACTGGCTTGCCAGATGGTGAAAACTAAAACCAGACCCTGCCTATCACCATGCACTAAACTAAAGTCAAACTGGATCAAAGATCTAAACATTAAAATGGAAACACTAAATCTGCTGAAAGAAAAAGTAGTTAGAAATCTTGAAGACACAGAGATAAGTAAAGAGTTTATCAACAAAAATCAAAGTACATGGGAAATAATTCCCAGAATCAACAACTGTAATCTCATCTTATTAAAAAGTTTTGCATGTCAAAAGAAATCTCCAATGTGGTGAAAAGGAAACTCATGAATTGGAGAAAAATCTTAACCAACTATCCCACATACAAAGACTCCTATCAAGAACATACAAAAAATTTTTAAAAATAAATCGACCTCCAACATTCAGACCCAATCAAAAAATGGACATCTGAGATGAATATATACTTCTCAGATGAAGAAATACAAGTGGAAAATAAATATGTTAAAAAATGTTCAACATTATTGGTCATTTGAGAAATGAAAATTAAAACAACACTGAGATTCCATCTCAACCCAGAAAGAATGGGTATCATCAAGAAATCAATCAATAATCAATCCTGGAAGGGCTGTGGGGAAAAATGAACCCTTTTTTATTGTTAGTGGGAGTGTAGACTGGTGAAAACACTGTGGAAATCAACGTGAAGATTCCTTAGAAAACTAGAACTAGAGGACCAATTTGGCCCAGCTATTCCCCTTCTGGGTACTTTTCCAGAAGAATTAAAAATATCACACCACAGAGATACATGTTCACCCTATGTTTATAGCAGCACAGTTTGTAATAGCTAAATATTGGAAACAATCCAAATGCCCATCAACTGAGGAATGGATAAAAAAGGTGGTTTTTTATATAATGGAATATTACTCAGCTATAAAGAGGGATAAACTTGAGGTTTTTATAGGTAAATGAATGCAACTAGAGACCAAACTCATAAGTGAAATAAATCAGACTTACATGTGTAAATGTCATATTGTCTTGCTTGTGTAAGAAACTGACAGATTAAATAAGGTCCAAAAGGTACCATGGACATTGGGAAAGGGAATGAAATGACTCAAAAGGAAAGAACAACTGGGGTAAGAAAAAAGGAAAAAGAAGAAAGGGAAAAAAAAAAAAAAAAATATATATATATATATATATATATATATATATATATATATGTTAAGATAGTAGTACTGTTGATCCTATTTATTCAGGGAAAGAAACTGTGATTGCCTTTATTGCTTGATCTATTTTGCATGCCTGTATCTTGCAATCCTAGCAACTATTTTGAAGATAACAATGTGCAATATAATGACTATTGTTAATTTCCTATCAGTTTTTTTCAAAATCCTGTATCAATTCTACTGGTTTTTTGTTTTGTTTTGTTGTTTATTATTTTATTTTATTTTAATCTCTTTAAAATAAAAAAGTTAAATAAAAAGAAAGAAATATATCGCAATGAATCTGTATACCAATTTGGGGAATATTATTTTAACAATGTTATATCTTTCAATTAATGAACATGTCTTCTCCTTTACCTAGTTCTTTATTTTGATATTTTATAGCTTTCAGTGTACAATTTATTGCACTTATTTTGTGAAACTTAAATATTTTGTTTTTTTGAAGCATTGGAAAATGGGACTGTTTTCTTAATTTTGTTTTGGGTTTTTTCATCATTAGTGTATAGAATTACAGTTGATTTGGATATTGACCATATGTCCCACAACTTTCCTGAAAGTATTAGCTCTATAGTTTCAGGGGTTGTATATATTCCTTAAGATGACATACATATAAACCAAGCCACCAAATAGAGATAGTTTTACTTTGTCCTTTCCAAAGTATCTTTACATTTCTTCCTCTTGTCCAATTAGCATGGTTAGAATCTCCAATAGAGTTCTGAATATTGGTAATGAAAGTAGCCATCTATATCTTGTTCTTTATCTTTGAGAAAAGATTTTAGGTTTTAAACATTAAGTCTTATATGGGCTGTAGGATTCTCATAGATTTCCATTATCAAATTGACAAAGTTCTCTTGTATTCTTATATTGTTGTTGTTTATTGGCTTTTTGAAAATTTTATTTGTACAAAATATGAAAAATATTTTGATAATTCAATACAAGTATGGAGTGAGTGATAATCGAGTCAGGGCATTTATCATTTTCATCTCCTTAAACATTTTTAAAATTGTTTGTTAACATGTAATAATTATGCATATTTGAGGTATAATAAAATATTTCAACACATTTGTACAACCACTGATCAAATCAGGGTAATTAAACAGTGTTAAATTTTGTCTTTTTCTGAATTTACTGAAATGATCACAATTTCTGTATTTTGTTAATATTGTATTATATTAATTTTTGTATCTTTGACAAGCTTTGCTGGATTATGTCCCAGCTAATCATGGTATATGCATCAGGGTTCACTAGAGGAACAGACTTATTATACATAATTATATAAAAGATTTACTAAGTAGGCTTACAATGGCTGCCTACAGGATCGGGGTGGAAGAATTCAAAATAGCCAACTGCATGTTGGAGAGTGGAAACTTCTACTCAAAGGTCAAAGACCTATAGCTCATTGCAGATTCTGGCGTGAGTTCATATCAGAAAGCTGGAGAATCTGCACAGGAAGCCCGAGAGAACTGGAGATGAACATCCAAAGACAAAAGTGAACACCAGCGCTTCTCTGAAGGAGCAAAGGAAAGACTTCCTTCTTCTCACCTTTCTTACTACTTCTGAGTTGCAAGCTTATTGATTGGTGCCACCCACATTGGGGGTGCATCTTCCCTCTGCCACTTGTACTTGCCTGTCCATCATCCACAGACACACCCAGAACTGTCCTCCACTGACCTGCTGGGCATTTCATGATCTATTCAAGATGATATATCACAATTAGCAACTACAGTGCATAATATTTTTCTATTATGTTGTTGCTGCAGAGATTCACCAGTGTTTATAGAGGATTTTTGGTCTATATTCATAAGGTATTTTGATTAATATTTATAAAGGGCAGTTTTCTTGTGTTGTCTTTGTCTTTTTTTAATGACTGAAGAAGTGTTTTCTTCATCCCTATTTTTTGCAATACTTCGTAAAAGACTGACATTAATTTTCTTTAAAATGTTTGGTACAATTCACCAGTGAAGCCATCTGGTTCTCAGCTTTTCTTTTGGGGAACTACTTTGATTACCAATCTAGTCTTTCATTATTTGTTATAAATCTATTCACATGTTCCACTACATTTTAAATTCATATTAGAAGCTTCATTCTTTCTATGAATTTTTCTACATCACAGTAGTCTAATTTAGAAAATTTGCATTTACAAGTTTTGTTTATGGCCTTCTAACAACTGACATAAAGAAAAAGGAAGATTTGTTGACTCAGAAGAATTCCCAGTGTAAAGAAGCTCTTGATGAGCTAATTCAGCAGCAGCAATGCCATAGCAGGTTAAGGGTCCACACGCATCCCCTGTAATTCTCATGTTCACTTGGCCTTCACTCACCCCTTCCCAGCCTTCACACAGATCCACAGTATCCAGTACAGTAGGACTGTGCATTTGTGCCAATGCCTGTGTTGACTCTCCTGAAGACCCTCCTCAATATTACACTGTCAGAACTGAGTCATAGCAAGAACTAAGCTCCCCTTTAGCCCAACCTCTAACTAGATAGATGGGACTGTCTTAATGGGCACAGATTAATTAGCACACAGAGAAGAGGGTGACACCTAAACAAAATTATCATAAGAAAAAAAGAAGTTGGTAAATTTGCCTAAAGGTGAAACAGGTAGATAAGCACAGGCAATGACTCTAATTTCTTATGGTCTTTCATAATCTTCTTTATGAATTTTAGGAGGCTTTTAAGGAAATTGATATTTCATGCTGAAAAAAAACATTTAGTTAATGTTCAGCAATTATTTGGGAATTTTTTAACCTCATTCATATAAAAATAATACTTGTTATTTTAATGGTGTGCAAACTATAATCTAAAATTTCTTTGTAAAAATCTCATGTGTCATAAGAATTTTCACTAAAGCATAAATGAGGAGCAGTTTATATAGCAAAAAGTAAAAAGAATGCCTATAGTTACTATTTTTATCAGCTGTTGATACCTTTGTTGAAATTAATCAAATTAGTTTGTCTTAATGAATAGCAAAGGATAGCAGAGTTTGAAAAGGCAAAAGAGTTCAAAAAGTTTATGGAGATAAGTGGGATGCTGTGATCGAGATGAACAGGGAATCCTGAGGAGCTCTGATAGCAGGGCAGGGGTCAGAGCCACATGGGAGGGACACATAAGGACAGACGGTTGGACATACTGTTTCCTGCATCTCTCTCTACTAAATGTCCAAAGAGCTCCTATAAAATTCTTGAGGTCTGCACCAGACTGTCTACTTAATATTGACATCATGGCCTTTGGCCAGAAGTTGGTCATACAGAAATGAATATGACTCAGTCCCTGCCCTCAAGCACTCACAGTCTAATGGGAAACAGGATCTCTGAAAAAGCAATTTCAAGCACAACAATAGAGGTGTAATGGTATGAGCTACAGCAATTTCCCAGAGAGGGCAGTGAAGAATTGGGTTTGGAAAGTCAGAGACAACTTTATAGAGAAAAATAAAAATCAAAGGCTGTATTTGAGTCTACCAAGTATAGAGTAAAGAGAAGTTTGAAGTAGCGCAGACTGTTTGGGGAACTCTGAGACAAGGGATGTTGACACAGTGTGGCACTGGAGGGAATAAGGTGAGAAGAAGGGGAGACAGGGAGGAGCCCCCAGGAGGCCCTTCTTGACTTAACAGAGAGAGCAAATCCTATCCTGGGAGGATGGGAGCCCCTGAAAGTGAAAGAAATTTCCCAATCTGAGCCAAGAGATGGATTGTGGGGAGGCAAGGAAAAGGAAATAAAAAGAATTAAGATGAGTTGTGTACATGTACTAATTCCTCATGATAAATTAAGACACAATGTACTACAAACATATGTTAATAAAAAAAAAGATTTTTAAAGAAATGTCCTGATGTACATTTTCAGAAAGAGACAGCATTGGTTCTATGAAGGACATAACAGAACAGGTAGAAAGCCAAAAATTCATAAGGAAATGCTCAATAAGTATTGGATCATGACCCCGAGAAGTGACAACAAGATGACAAAGAAGTAAGAAAACAGTCAAGCTTATCAAGGTGGCAGGAGAGAAAGGAGTAAAATACAGTACACATACAGCTGGGTAGGTGTGCACAGGAGGCAGTTTCAGTGGAAGGTGCGTTAACTGGAGGTGTTAATGGGACAAGCTAGGGAGGATGCACATTCGGCAGCTGGGCGTATGTCTCATCCGGAAATAAGGATTTACAACTCTTGAGGTGGAACTGCCTAAAGCTACAGGACAAGGCTAAATTGCCTGGGAAGAGTCTAATGAGTGTAAAGGGGAAAGAGAGGAGCTGTCACATTCAGGAATGAGTGGGTTGATATACAAAACAGCCTAAGTAAGGACAGTGAAAGAGGTGGGAGCAGCCAGGTACACTGGCACACTCCTGTATCCCAGCATTCTGGAAGTTTGGGGCAGGAGGATCATAAGTTCAGCCCCAGTCTAGGCAATGTTTAGTGACTTATGAAGACATTGTCTCAAAATAAAAATATCAAAAAGGATTGGGGAGATAACTCGGGGAAAAGGGCTTGGGTTCAATCCTCAGTAATTAAAAAAAAAAAAACCTAGGAAAGTATTAAATAAGAAAAGGGAGAAATGAATATTAAGAAGGACAAAAGGAAAAGAAAAACAGGCAAAGAAGAGAAAGAAAAGGAACTAGGGGATTTTCAACCTACTAATATCTCTGCCTTATGAATAGTCCTGTTTTTCCATTCTTATGTGATGGGACAGAGAAACCTGTGCTGAAAAGAAGCCCATGTATTCTCACTCACAGTGACTTCACTTAGCTATAGACGCAGGGCCTGTCTGCTCTCTGGCCAGTCTGGAGCTAAACAAGTCTGTGTGTCCACACATATCTACAGTGAGGTCATGTTCCAGCTCAGCTCTTCAGGAAACAGGGAAAGTGCAGGCTTTTACTGAAAGTCAATTCAGTGCCAGGCACTGGGTTGGAACCAAGCACCTCAGGCTCATCAGGCAACCCTTGGAGAGTCATGGTTTCATATCTACCAAAAAACCTCACACATCCATCCTTCCTGAGACTTCTTGTCCTTTAATAAATGACAAAGACAGGGTTTGATACCAGGTTCTTTAAAGGCCAGGATTTTTTACTCTATGAACAAGGTCAGTTTTTATCCTTTTTGTTTTAACGGTTATTTATTTGTCAGGCTTCAGTGTACAGATGTGACTTAGATAAGAAGCACATGTGTCCCTATAATGTTATATACACATAGTTTTTGTAGCTCAGATCATATTTCAATTATTATATCTTAAATTCCACGACAAATCCTTCGTCTACATCAAAAAACCTTTTCATTGAGCAAAGAGCCAGCCCAAAATTTATCTGCAGTGGCATGTGTCAAATTTCCTTAAAGTGGAACTCACTTCTTCCACTGTAAAGAAACTGTACACCCTGAAAAAACACCAAATCTAAAGTCTGACTTTATTTTCAGTGAGAGTCAAAAGGCAGACCAAGGAATTACCAGAATGAAGACCCCCATGTTCCCACCTAATGTCCTCAGAAATCGTGTCTTCACTGGGAAGCCAGGGAGACCCCAACTTCTCCTCAGAAGCCCACTCCATCATAATGTAACCAACTCTCACTCCTGCATTTCTTTGGACCTCAAGGGGAGGCATGCAGAACCTAGAAGCTGGAAGAGGCATGAAATGGATTCTCCCCAGAGACTTTGGGAGAACAAGGCCCTTTTGGCACCACTTTCGGACTTCTAGATGCCAGAGCTTTGATAGAACCCATGTGTATTGTTCCAGGCTGCTCAGTTTGTGATCACTTGTTACAGCAGCCCTAGAAAACTAATATATTCAAGGTGACAGAAAAAGATGAACAATTTTCTTTGATAATTACCCTCTTCCCTTGCTCACCTAATCTCTGTTTCTCTTCTTAGTCCCTTACTTTCTTTCAGTGGGCGGTGGCTAATACAACCTTCCCCTCCTCTCCTTTCCTTCCATCCAGCCAGACCCCATGCTGGTGTTAACCCCCTTCTCCGTCCCTCTCTAACACACAAAAATACTATTTTGTTGACCATTTCTTCACTTCATGAACTATAATCCCTTGGAGGCAAAAGCTGTAAAGTATTTTGTTCAGTAGCAGATTTGAATGTGTAAAAAACAATAAACTAATAATTAATAAATTGACAAATTGAATAATTTGGACTTAGTTATTATTACTATAGCAATGAGTTATATGGTATTACATATCAGGTTTTGCTAAGCATACCAAACAATCAGAATGCCATGAGTGGTTATTATCACTAATGGGCTATTTAGTGCCAGGCACTGTGCTATGCTCTGATATCATATTATTTCATTTAATCCTTATTATATTAGTCACTTTCCTGTTGCTGGGATAAAATATCCAACATGTGTGACTTGAGAGATTTATTTTGGCTCATGGATTTGTGGGTTTCGCCATGACTGACTGGCTCCCAGACAGATGCATTATGGGGGAATGCATAATGGAGGAAAGCTGTCCAACCTAACGGAGTCGGGAAGCAGAATCAGGGAAGGGTGGGCAACAAAACCACACCCTCGCCTGTCACATGTTCAGTGATCATCTCTCCTGACCAGGCCCCGCCTCCTAACAACACATGCAGCTCTGAGCTCATCAGTGGATTAGTGTACTGATGAATATAGCACCTCTGTGTTCTAATCTCCTTCCAAAGGCCCCACCTCTGAACACCGAAGACTTTTGAGGGACATTTTAGAACTAAACCAAAACACTCACTATCTATTATTATTACTATCTCCTTTTTATAGATGAACAAGTCAGGATAAGAGATTGAGAAACTGCCATGTATCACCAGCTAGCAAGCCTCAGAGGCAAAGTTCATGTCCAGATTGGACAAATCCTCAAAAGTCTTTTGGGGGAAAAACTTCAAACCTTCCTATTTGGCCATTGTATTTCAGTTTCTCAAATATTTGGGGACTTCCTTAAATAATGAGTCTGAGGGTCTCCAGTGGTACAATTGGAAAGCAGACTGTATTTGCATAATGCATCTGCCTTTACAGTCTAGAAGAAGGCCCAGTCACAGTTCCAGGACCTGAAATCAAACTACTAATTGGCCACTGGGTGGCACCAGAAAAATGTAAAAACTGCAGAAGACAGCAAGCCAGGGTGGATTCTGGCTCTGGGTTGCTCCTAAAGGTGAGTAATACACAAACATAAAGCCAAAATCCTAGAAGGAACTAAGCCCAGCTTCAAATAAATGGATTAGAAAACATTACCTCAGGTGTCTAATAGAAAAAGCAGCATATTCACACACTTGTATTTCAGTCAAAAATCATAATGCCAAGAAATTCAGACTATTCCTGTTTACCAAGAGCACACAGAAATCCCCATGGGTATTCCAAGAGAAGAAAAATTACACACATAGCTGCCAACAGTGAGGATGTCTAAACACCTTAAAAAGCCCTTGTTGAAATGGCAGCTCTTCAATGATTCAGCAGCCTCTTAGCCAAAATGCATAGCAACATGCCATAAATACACTATAATTAACATCACATACAGAGCAAGGGAAACTTTGAAAATATTTCATTTAATATCTCAGAGGAGTCATAGATATTCTTCCCTGTGAATGAGAACAATGTCAAATTATTTATCTAGGGCCAGCTGTGATTTCTCCAAGTTGTATAAAATGTCTACAGATTGCTATGAGATCACTAGGGGGAACCATAACTCATCAGGCAACTACAGTCACTGGGCTGGAGACCTGGCGTTAGAACAAGTCACTATGTCCTCACCACTACTACTCAATGTGGGTAGCAGAAATCTGCCCCTCCATGGCATGTTACAGTGATCCACCAGCAGACAAGGGCAGAAAGTGAGAGTATGAGAAACTTGTGTAACCATTTGACATTGCCACCATACCCCAGGTTGTAATCAGAGCAATAGAGCTAGATCAGTTAAGATGTCACAGACTTGTGGGTGAGTCACTTGTAGCAAGAGCTGTGAATAGTTCTGTGCAGTAAGCACTTCAATGTGTGAAACACACTGGACATTAAATCAGGCTGGTCATCCACTGTAGCCAGTTGGAGCAATGCTGTTTTAGGAACTGAAAGCAAATTATTCCAACCTGGCCCATCCGGTTCTTAGATCTTTACAGACAAGAAGCAGGTAATTAAGGGTGTGGGCTTTGGAGACAGAAGGTTGGAACCAGCCTCCTGTTAATTACCAGTTGTGTTGCCTTAGGCACATTACCTAATCTTTGCATCTTTAGCTTCCTTAGTACAGAAACTATATTTACTTTATATAGCATATTTATATATTATAAGCATATATATTTAGCATATTTATATATTGTAAGAATGATATAAAATAGGAAGGAGTCGTGAGACTGAGGAGGTTTCATACTTCCTCCTTAGTGTCTCTACATCTCAAGCTCTCTCACTACTTTGGAGATTCTTAGTTTAGTGTAGTTTCATTTTGTTTTCTTTATTTTTATTTTCTAAAGCTCTGTCTTCCTTCAAGAAAAAACAAAATTATCAGGGATCCGGGATTTAGTTCAGTGGCACAAAACACTGCCTTGCCAGCATGAGGGTGTGAGTTTGCTCTTCAGTAAAAAAAAGAAAAAAGAAAGAAACAGTATTATCCAGGAGAGACCAATATGGAAGAGCAGTAAGCTGCAGAGAAAACAGCCTCTCCCAGAGCTGCCATTCAGATGCTGGAATATAACTCCATGAGGTAGACAAGGAGGGAAGTGGGTCCACTAGACTGAGGAAGAATCTAAAGTACAAACTGAAGCACCCAGAGAAAGTGAAGAGAAAAACCTCAGTGAAGAAGGTGGTAGCTGGTGGTGCCTTCTCCTGAGATGGGATTCACTGTGCAACAGGACTGGTTCAAACCTGTGGACACATGATCACAGTAACAGCAATGGCTGGTGACTCCAGAGGCCTCTGCAGAGAGATGCAGCAGTAGAGGGGAGCACTGAATGTGGAGGACTGCACTGGCTAGTGGTGAGTGGACAGGACCTAGTCCTCCTGTGGGAGACAGTGATTAGCCAGGAGCCATTTTGGAGACAGGTCAGCTGAGCTCAGAACCCAGAACTGCTGCCAGCTCTACCCACCAGAACCCAGCTGGGCTCAGACCCAAGGAAATTGCTCAGGCAATGGTGAGTCCAATGAGCCCAGGTAGGCTGTTGAGACTATCCACTATCCCACCAAAAAGCTACTGCAGGCTTGCTCAGATAGATCAGTATGATTCTCGACTCTATCTCCACACAATGTCTGCTAGCAAAACCAGAGAGAATCCTGGGAGTGGACTGTTTGTTTTCTTTTCTTTCTTTTTTAAATTCTCTTTCTCCTTATTGTTTTTATGAGTATGAATGTGGTTCCTAGCCTCTTCATCAGTGTGATTTTGTTCTGCTCTTCCTTTTATCTCTTTTTTCCTTCAGTCTTCTGCACCAATTTCCCAAAGTTGGCATGATTCCCTTTGTCCTCCAACCTTATTCCTAATCTCTTCTTCTTCCACTTCTCTATTTTCTCCTTAATCACTTTAAATTTTAATGCCTGAGGGCAAAACTGACACATTAAGGACTTATATACTACATATAATTTTCTGGTTTGTTTTACATTTTCTATATAATCACAAATCTAGTTCATATGATTAAAAGTGGCAAATTAAGGGTTAGCTCAGTTTGCCAATTTCTAGTCTATGTTTAATGCAACTGGTACAACTATAGCCAAAATTGGCATAATTGTTCTAAACAGCTGTGGGTTGTGATATCCCACGACTGAGATTGACTAAGGGTCACAGAAAATACTGTGGCATAGTGCCAAAGTGTGGGAGACAACTCCAGTGACTCCTCTTGAATGCAAAACAATTACTGTGACTTTGATTGTTTGGAGACTTATTTCCTTATACTGATATGTAGAAAGCTGGCTAGGGTATTTCCTTCTCTCTTCAATTGGCTCTAAGCATTGCAAATAAGGCTAGCCAGGTGCTGGTATAAAATTAAAGCCAACAGACAGTCCTGTTTCTTCGCATAGTGTACTCATGTACAGGATGTGAACACGGGGAGATGGTAGAGCCAATAGCTCTGGGCATATCAACTGGGTAGAGCCTCAAGATAAGAGGCTATGACTACCCAGGGCACAAGAGTACACACATCAGAAACCAAAAGACAGCCTCCCAAAACAATTCTACTGCTACCGTAATTGGATTATATAAATTGGTCCTTCTCCATATCTGTATCTCTGCAATTTACAAAGATGCCATTCTTGCACCTGGATATGTAGAGTATCATATAATTCTTGCTATCCTCACTGTCACTCATCCCTGAGCCATCCCCCTTCTTCACAAAATAATAAATTCTGGGAGAGGCCTTGATCCTAGGCCACACATCCTCACAGGGATTGGACTCAGGACCCTTTGGCTGCCCTTAACTTGGAATATGTCTTGGTGTTTTTACTCTCGCTGTGGCTTGCATTGGTGGTGGTAGATTGGAATTAACTTGCTGGGACTGCAATGATATTTTAATGGGATTACAAATATAACCTTTTGGATTGTGAGGAAAACTAGAGAAGGGATTATAATACTTGAGTGACTGACCTCAATCTGATAAAAGCCATCTGTGACAAACCAACAACCAACAGCATATAAATGGACAAAAACTGAAAACTGTCTTTCTAAAATCAGGAACAAGACAAAGATGTCCACAGTATCCACTCTTATTCAACATAGTCCTAGAAACTTCAGCTGGAGCAGTTAGACAAGAAAAAGAAATAAAAGGAATAAAGACAGGAAAAGAAGAAGTTAAACTATCATTATTTGCAGATGACATGATACTCTCCATAGAAGAACCCAAAAACTCCACCAAAAGACTACTAGATTTAATAAGCAAATTCAGTAATGTAGCTGGATACAAAGGCAATACTAAAATATCAATAGCCTTCCTGTACATAAATAACAAACTCACTGACAGAGAAATCAGGGAAACAACATCTTTCACAATAGCATTCAATACCCAGGAATCAATCTAACAAAGGATGTAGAAGACTTCTGCAGTGAAAACTACAGTACTCTGAAAAAGGAGATTGAAGACGATATAAAATAGAGAGCGATCCTGTGCTCTTGAGTAGGAAGAAACACTATAGTGAAAATGGTCATACTTCCAAAACTTTTATACAGATTCAATGCAATCCCAATAAAAATTCCAATAGCGTATCTCACAGAATTAGAGAAGACAATCCTATTGTTCATCTGGAACCAGAAGAATAGCAAAGGCAATCCTGGGCAACAAAGATGCGACAGTGGGCATCACAATCTCTAACTTGAAATTATACTGTAAATCTTCTATGATAAAAACAGTGTGGTACTGGCAAAAAAAAAAAAAAAAAAAAAAACAGACCTGAAGATCAATGGAACAAATTAGAAAATGCATTTTAAAAAACTCCAGACACACTAAGCTACCTTATCTTTGAGAAAGGGTGCCAAACACATTCCTTGGAAGAAATATAGACTCTTTAATAAACTGTGCTGGAAAAACTGGCTCTATGCATGCTGAAGATTAAAACTGGACCTATACCTTTTACCATGCACTAAGCTAAAATCAGAATGCATGAAAGATCTTAATATTAAAACAGAAACATAGACGGGGGGGTAGCTCAGTGGCACAAACGTCTGCCTGGCAAGAGTGAGGTCATGAGTTTGATCTTTGGTACCCCCCACAAAAAAACCCCAGAAACATTAAATCTACTGTAATATAGAATAAGTAAAACACTTGGAGATACTGGTATAGGCAGAGACTATATGAACAAAACCCTGATTGCCCAGGAACTATCACAAAGAATCAACAGCTGGGATCTCATCCTATTGAAAAACTTTTGTACAGGAAGAGAAGCCACCAACAGAGTGGAAAAAAATGTTTGCCAGCTATCTATACCACAAACAAAGCATTACTATTGAAAACACATTTTTAAAAGCTCAAAAAAAAAATCAATCCCCCAGATTTAAAGACCCATTCCAAAAATAGGCATCTGAGATAAATACATAATTCTCAGATAAAGAAATTCAAACAACAAATAAATGTGAAAAAATGTTCAGCATCACTGATCATTTGAGAGATGCACACTAATACAACACTGAAATTCTATCTCATCCCTGAAGAGTGACTATTATCAAGAAATCAACCAATAACAAATGCTGGAGGGCCTGTGGGGAAAAAGGAACACTTCTCCATTGTTAGTGGCAGTGGAGACTGGTGCAGTCGCTCTGGAAATTAGTGTGGACATTCCTCAAAAAACTAGGATTAGAGGTCCCATTCAACTGAGCTATTCTCCTTATGGGTTTCTTTCCAAAAGAGTTAAAAATATCATACCACATTGATATAGGTGCACCCATGTTTACAGCAGTACAACTTGTAATAGTTAGATCTTGGAAACAACCTAAATGACCATTGACTGAGGAATAAATTTTTAAAATGTGGTATTTTTTATACAATGGAGTGCTACTCAGCTATAAGGGTAAACTTCAGGCTTTTATAGGTAAATAAATGCAACTTGATACAATACTCATAAGTGAAATAAATCAGATATACATGTGTAAATATTATATTGTCTCATTAGTGTGCATAGTTAAAAGAAAATATATGTTTATATATGTATATTCATATGTATATATGTATATAAAACATAGTTCCAATAGTTATACTATTGAAATCTCTGAGTTCATTGAAGAGAAACATTTGTGCTGATATTGTTCAGACAATTGAATGTAGATGTCTTATGCTCTGAGAGAGAGATTTGGGGATGACAATGTACAATGTATATACCATTGTTGCCCCTGATTGAAATTTTGTTTTCTCTCCCCCCACTTTGAAATAAAATGGACTTGAAAAAAAAAGAAAAAGAAAAAGAAAACAATATTATCAATACTGTCCTCCGGGGTAGAGGGGTGGGGTGGTCTTGATGACCAGGCTCTGGGTTTTATCAGTCATCAAGCTGTTTTATTAAGGTGTAGAGAAAAGTCTAGAAAAATGTAAACTAGATTATGGTGTAGCAAAGGCAGGCTGGGGAAGTGGGTGTGACCTGTTAATTACAAAATCCTGGACACAGGTGGAGAAAAGTTGCTGAAGCCCTTCACTCAGACTTCTGACTGGAGCTCAAGCAAGTTCTCTAGAGAATAGCCTAGATGGGACACCAGCCTGAAGCACGAGATCCAAGCATTGCCTTTCAGGACTGCTATGGAGACGTTTTCACAAGTTTTCTCAAGGAGATTTAAACAGTCTACAAGGACACATTATTACCACGAAGTCTGCCATTGTGCCTTTCCATGATATCCTGCACTATTTCCCAAATGCAGCGTGTACTTTTATCTTTCCTCTCAGCCACTTTTTCACTTTACTTGGCCCAAGCTTGCTCTGCAGAGCCAGTTTCTCCCCCACTCTTCACTTTTACTTTCTTGCATAAATTTTGCCACCAATTTTTGCTTGTTTCATCCGATTCTTTGTTCAAGACAAGAAAATCCTGGAATCCTAACTCCAGAAGGAGTTCAGCAACCTGAACCTGGTAACATTTAGTTGGCAAACCACTTTTTTAGAAAGAAGCTACTGGATAACAGATGGAAAAAAAGAGAGAAAAATGCTTGGCAGTAAACAAGAAGTGAAAAGGGAAGGAAGGATGTTGCTTCTGGACAAAAAGAATTTTTGACACCCAATAGAGGAGAAAATGAAGAACATCAGGGACTGGAAGAAAAGAGCTTGATGCCAATTCTAGAGGAAGATTCTAGAACAGAGCAGCCCTCTGAGCAGAACAGGAGGGAGCACCAGGCCCAGTGGAGCTCTAAGGCCAGTAGTGAGCACAAGTCCCCCATTGGCCCAGGGAATCATGTGCCAGTATTCATGTCTCCGCTCTGGTAGGCCTTGACTTGGGCAGCACTGAGAAGTTTACCCAGCAACCCCCTGTTCAAATGAGGTCCTGCAGATATAGCACCTTGCTTTCTCATCTCATCCTCCTATTCCATAAATAATATTGAATACCCCCATGCCAGTCACTGTTCTAACTCACCCAGCCATACTCAGTTTGTGCTGCCCAGAGCCTGTCATCTACAGGGAAGATGATGCCAAATAAATGACAAATTCCTCTACACCGAACATTGGTCTGGCGTCCCATGTCTCTGCATGGACAGTGTGCTTTGTGTGTACTGAACATTATCCTCTGGGAAAGGACTCCTTGTGCTGAGGCCCACAGAGAGAACTGGAGTCAGTTCACTGAGAATGGGGAAAAGAGATATCTTTACTTTTGCTAACCTCCAAAAATAACTTAGCATTTCCTTCAGAGATGAATGCAGACAACCACAGAATCTTCTGTGATTTTGCAACCAACAGAAATTATGGATATTGGCTTATAACATTCAGATTGTTTCAGACATTTCAAAACACTTATGTTTTCACTACCTCAAAGATGATGGCTCTTAGACTTGCCTCCAGGCTTTCATACTTAATGCATTAGTAAAGAAGCATTATTATGCTTGTATTATTATATCACTATGCATTTGTTTTTCAAATTTTTGATAACTATCTCACAATATAAATCATTTTTCCTTTGTATTTTTTATTAATTTACAAATATTCTGGGAAGGCATCTGGGGGGTTTGCTAGTTGGCCAGAGGGTTCCCAGGTACAGGGCCTGCTGTTAATATTTGAGGGTCCTAGTCAGGAATTCACATCCTGGGACGTGTAGTGGGTAAAAGACTCCACTTAGGCACTCATAGACCCAAATCAGCAGGAATCTCTTCCAATCTGACTGTAGGATCAGCAGGAGAGGGCTGGAAAGTTAGCAGCAGAGGCCTGAAACACAACTGGTAAAATCAGTTGAATCCATGTGAAAATAATGACAATTGTATAGGCATACATAACCTTGTATGAACAGGAATATGAGAATTCAAAAAGCCCAGCAGTCCTCTCTCATGAGTGAGACACATGGCCTAAGACTCCAAATGGATTCTGAGTTCAGGAACTTAAGAAAGGATTCTATGAGGCTAGTTTAGCTGTCTTGCTTCTATCATTTAAAGAAATATCTGCATTCCAGTTGCAAGGTACTGTGGAAGCTTTTGGGGAACAAAGACTGGGGCTCCAAGAGATAACAGAAGGCATGTGTAAGACTGACTACTCTTGACCTTGATTCACCATCCAGTGCTTAGGGATGTGGCATAATTCCCCACCTAAGGCCTGCTTCACTGGAACCACACTACCTGAGAGTCAGGTGATGGAAAACAGACTATTGTGATGAGCACACACAGAGATACTACATAGTCAGCACTTGTGATAGCAAGGGAGTCAGAACCAGCATGAACTATATTTGGCAGATGTTCAAAGGCAGGCAGAGCAGTGGGAAAGATCCATAGTGGAAAAAAGTAAGGTTTCAGGTATGTTCTGAAGAGGGGCATCTTATGTTATTAGCTTGGAAATCTTACATCTTTTACTGGGTGGTCCTGACGTAGACGTGGCGGAGGAGGGGTAGGTGGGAAACAAAGGGAAGCCCCAAACATTGATGAAGCTTGATCTTTCTGGGCTGGATGCTGCAGAGGTTGTGGTTTGGCTATCTACACTGGATCAGAGATGCACTGTCATATATGGCCTGCTGGTTGTCAATTTGCAGTTAGTCTATGAGGTCCCCCAGGTCTTACCTACATCTAGCGGTGAGATGTCAGGGATGTCTAACAAAAGCTAACTCAGGACTGTGAAAGCCTTGGCATAAATCCATTGACAGAACATTTCACATACTACCCTGAGTTCAATAAAGGTCTTTTGCACCTTGTAGAGTGGTGTGGAGCCAGTTTCTGCTTTTACTTAGAGCAGCTGCACCTTATCCACATCAGCTGACGTGTGGAAACCTCTAAGAACAGGGCCTAACACATAGTAAGCACTCAGCTAAACATAACTATCAGTTGTTTTTGTGTATTAAGGAGAGGTAACATTTTGCCAAGGAAGTAAGATCTATGCCAGTACTTCTCAACCAGAAGTGATTTTGTTCCCTTATGGACATCTAAAAATGGTTGGAAACAACTTCTGATGATCTAGAGTGGCTACCACATCTATAGAGTGGAGGCCAAGGATGCTACCACGCATCCTGCAATCCTCAGGAGAGCCCCAGCCACCGATGTCAATCATACAGGTGTTACCTATCTCTGAGGAGAAATGCAGAAGGAAATCAATGACAGAAGGATGTTCCAGTGTCAGTGAAGCACAAGGATCAAGAGACTGGACTCTGAATTAAGAGTGTGGCTTAGGGACTTCAAGGATAGCTCAGTGGCAGAGTGCTTGCACAGCACTCTGTGAGGGTTTACTCTTGTGAGGGTTTACATTCCATAAACAACACCACAAAAAAAGAAAAAGTGTCTCTTGCCCCTGGCTTTGCCCTTCCCTGGTGACCAGGAGCATGTTACCTAACCTCTCAGACAGTAGTACTCCATTCATAGGATTTATCATGAGTGACATTGAGATAGGAGAGTAGGGCATGGCCAAGCTGGCTGGGGAAGTAGCTTTGGACTTTGCAGAAGAGTTCCGCATGGACTTCTCATGAGAACTTGAGAAGGTTTTTAATAGGGTGGCCTAGACCTGACCTCAGCCTGAGTTGTGGGATCCCAGCACTTCCGCTTAGGCCTGGCATATGAAAGTTCTTATGGGTTTCCTGGAGATGTGATCAGCATAAGGAGAGGTGCCACAAGAAGCTTTTCCTCATGATAGCCCCACCCTGCTTTCTGCAGGGTGTACTTCTGTCTTGCTTTTTCCTCATTTAACTGGCCCAAACTTGCTCTGCAGAACCAGATTCCCCTCATGCTTCACTTTTACTTTCTTGAATAAACTTTGCCACTGTCTTTTGTTCATTTTGTTCAATTCTTTGTTGGAGACCAGAACCTAGAATTTAACTCCAGAGGGAAAAGCAAGAAACTCAGAACCCACTAACATTTAATTGTCTAGCCACTTTTAGAAGCAGGCTATCTGATAACACTAGGAGTCAGTAAGTTTAAGTATATAAATTTCTTCAGTTTCTTTGGATAGATGTAGGTAACCTGTGAAGGTTGAGGCATGTGTCAGTTGTATAATCCTTTATAAGCCAGCCTGTAGATTAAAAAGGATTATTTCAAAATTCTCCTGTGGGTACTGAAATTTATTTGCAAGCATCCCAAAAGTGATCATAATGATTATTCTGTCAGCGCTACAAAGTCCCACCTCTGTCCTTTGAGTTCCCTAAATTTCTTTTCGTGTGGAAGAATCCCTGGAGCCAGATACATGGTGCCTGCTCATATGACACCAAACAGACTAGTTAATCGGCCACCTTAAGTATTTCTCAGGATTCAGGTCATTCAGGACAGGGGTCTCTGTATCTTGATGCTCAATTCATGCAAAGACATAAAGTATTTCAAGTGTTTTATCAAGCACAAATATCTTGAGGCTCTTTATCCCACCATTGGAAACCCATTTCTAACAGATCCCTTGCTACACTGGTCAAGAAGTATTTCTGACATTGTGAGCTAACTGGCAAAACATCTGATGCAAACAGAGGCAGAATGACAGAAACCTGCTTTAGGTTTCAGGGCAGGACAGATGGCAGAGCCTGTCAACCACCCTCCCTGTTGTGTTCAAATCAGAGTGACAACTGCACCTGTGCTTGCTTCTCTGAAGTCACACACTCAGACACATTGTGTAGGTGAGAGGTTGAGAATCAGTCTCAGACAGCATAGCAGAGCAGTTAAACCTTCTCTGAGGGTTTGCATGCACATAGCACTGAGCACTGTTGCTGTAGTAAATATGGAATAAATACTTGGAATGAATACTGTTATTTAAATAAATAAATATGGAATACTTTTATAATGATAGTTAAAAAGCTTTCCTCCTGTTCCCACGAGAAATGGCCCTGAGAGGGTTCATATTTGAGGATAGGATGAGAAGGAAGTTTATGGCATTTGTTGAGCAACCAGCTGTTGCCAAGCACTTCATGGGCATTGTGACACTTAACTGTCACAAGCACTTGGCAAGGCGAGTTTCTTGTTCATGAACTCCCCTATGAGGAAGCTGAAACTCAAACAACACAGAGCCTTTCCCAGGGCCACACAGCCTGTGTGTCAGGGCCAAGACGGAAATGCTCTTGGATGAGAACATGTATATGATAGCCTCACTTCCTCCCTTGCACCTTGAACTGCCAGCAGTGGGGTGATATTAAAACCCACAGACATCAAGAAGACAGAGATTGAGGGGGAAAAAGGCAGGTGAGAAGCTCAAAGCACAGAAGCACGGCTGAATACTGTCACCCAGCAGTCTCTGGGGGCCAGTGTTTACCAAGAGAGGACTCACAGGGTATGAGCTACCTGGGACTGTCATGGAGTGAATCCTTCCAGAAGCAGAACTTGAACTAAAGCTTTGGTGCAAGTACCAAGACCCCAGTTTGAGAGTAGAGGCAGCAGGATTGGGGAAGGGAGGAAGTAGATTTTTGTACACCATCAGCCATATGTTGTGGCTGTCACCCCATGAGTATAAGGCAAGCCTTAAACTCATCAGAATGTTCTGACTTGTCAAATTCTCCCCAAAGTGAAGTGATTCCAGTGTCATTAGCAGCTCTCCGCATGTATCCAGAAACTAGGATGGGGATACAGCGTTAGGAAAAAGGAACCCCAGAGGTTCTGGGTAGGACACCAACAGAGTGTTCCATGGGACTCATTGCCAACATCCAAAGACATTTGTCCTGCAGTGTCCAGCAAAGCTCAAGCCCTTCTTCTGGCCCATGGCCCTCCTTACTGATTTCCTACATGCATAACTCAGGCTATCCCCAACTCATGCCATACCAGCTTCCTCACTGTTTCCAGCATGGGCATGTATACTCCAGCCTTGTGTCTGTGTATGTCTGCTCATGAACCTGTAAACAGCACCCCTCTCGCCATCTTCTCTGAGAGCTGGATCATGCTTCTAAAAGAAAGAAGCCCTGTCCCTCTTCCCTCTACCCTGAGTCCCTCCTACTCATCATAGTCTGACAGTAAATCACATGTTTTTCTAAGTCATTTATAGTCTACCTATGAGAGGCAGAAATGAATGTTTCATGAGGGAATCCATGCAAGAACCACCTAAATAAAAATTTCTTGCAGGACTTATAAATGAAGGTTTCTGAGCAGCAGTCTGCTAAGAAGGAAATGGAATTCTCAGGGTCCTTTCACTAACACGACCTCCACAGCTCTGTAGAGGCATCCAGAAGAGGGCAAGAGGTGAGGTAAGAGAAACGCTTTCCTTCTCACCAAGGGAGTCCTGGCACAGGGTTCCAGGTTTCCAGGACCCAATCCTGGCTACCAGATAGCACAGCTGTCAGACTCTCAGGGTACCTGTGAACTAGCAAACATGGACACTGGGGAAAACCACTGCAGACTGGTATCAAAGGATTCTCTCTCCTTTTCTGACTCTGTAGAGTGCTTGATTCTATACCCCTGGGGAAGAGTATCCCTGATACTGACTCAGATAGAGTCTTGGAGTCAGCTTTAATCATAAAGAAATAATTTGATTTTTATTTAGTTATTTATTTTTGGTACTGGGGATTGAACTCATGACCTCATGCTTGCCAGGCAAGCACTTAAACCACTGAGCTAAATCCCCAGCCCCAATAATTTGATTTTTAAAACTGTTTTTACAATTTACTATAAACCAGGAAAATTAATTCTCCAAATCATTTTAACCTTTTCACAATATGAACTCTTGAATTTATTTCTCAGTAGTTTCTCAGTAATAAATGCCAATTATATTTAAGAAATATTAAATAATGCTTTTGAATTTCATATTAACACATGTATCTGAATTAAAAGATGATATCAGACTATATCTTTCTCTGGACTCAGGTATGATTTGATTTAGAGAAAAACTCATTGAACTGTTTCTTCAAAGGTGGAGTGCTGGGCCCCAAACTCAGATACGAAGAGCAGAATCTTTGGTAGGAGTACTGGAATTTATGGTTGTTTTTTTTTGTTGTCGTTTTTTTTATTTTTTTATTTAAAGAGAAAAAAACATTAAAAGGATAGAAATATTACAGAATTTCAAGAAAAGAAGATAAACAGTAAGAAATCACTAACTGATAAATTACATATTGTTCTTTCAGAAATAGTTTTTCAAGTTACAAAATTAAAGCACACAAAGTGGACACTCAAGCAGTGGGAGTGCAAACAGATCTGTCCAACAATCCAACAAGAACCTAGAAATATGGTTATCAATTCCACACACCTAAACATACATGCAGCTATATCTTTTATAGTGCTTCCTATTTCCTCTTTTTTTACAACAGCAATTATACATTTTAAAAATTTTATTTAAAGAGAAGAAAAAAAGCAAAACAGAAAAAAGGGTAGCAACAATACATAATTCTAAAAGAAAGAAAGAAAAAGGAAAATGAGAAAAAGCCCCACTAAGAAATCAGTAATTTATAAATTACATACTGTCATCCTGGATGTAGTTGTTCAAGTTACAAAGTTAAAGGGTACATAGTAAATATTCAAACAGTCAGACTACAAATAGTTCTACTCAAAGATCCAACAAAGATTCAGCAATATGGTCATCTATTTTACACACTCAAACATACATGCAGTTATATCCCTTAGAGCACTTTCTTTTCCTCTCTTTTTTACAATAGCAATTAAACATTTTGGTTTTATTACTCTTGTAGTTCTTATTTACTTTTTATACTAGAGACACAATATGATATTTATAAATATGATTCTTATTTATTTCACTAATGAGGATAGTCTCAAGTTGTCTCCATTTGCCTATGAAGGCCTCAAGATCATCCTTTTTTATAGTTGAGTAATACGGAATTTATGTTTTTACCAGACTCCTCCACAAACTGAGGTACCTCCTGTGTCCCTTGAGACACCCTACAATGTCTTCCTCTCAGAGTAAGTAAGAACTTTGGAAAGGTCAGAGGGGGTGGGTGAGAGCGGGGCCCCAGCCTTACCCTCCTCGGGGCACTTGGTAGGGAACGGCATAGCTAAATGCCAAACTTAATTTCTGTTAGATACTGAATTGCCAGCAAGACCCAGCTTCCAGAAGGCCTGCTGAGATGGGTCAGAAAATTAGCCACTTGGAAGCTAATTTTCTGACCCACCTCAGCAGGTAGAGAAAAAGAAAGGTGGTACAGAAATTGGAAGAAAATGCAGGACTACCAAATAATGCCTGGTGCTAATTAAGAATAATGCCCAGGTTTCTCTCACATGCTGTAGAATAAAGAACAGGCAGCCAAAAAGTTGTATGTAAAGGACATTTCTGTGGATTTAGTTTTGAGCCTGTACTCTACCACTCATTTGATGTGTTTCTTGGGGACAATCATCTTTCCATTCTGTGCTTGGGATTCCTCATCCTTATTCTAGCCTGTATGTACACTTGTGATCTAGCAGCATGGATATACGAAACACTGTGGCTTCAAAACTTGGGTCATGGCTTGTCTGAGGATATGTTAAGACTTGAATTTGCTGTCTAGTGCAGCAGGTACAGAGCAAAATATGCTTATGTAGTCATGACGTAGCTTTAGAAAACCACACATGCACTGGTGAGGGCAGCATAAAAGAATGTAAATAGGTGATAATTGTATATATAAGAAATAAAAAATATAGATACAGCTTCTCCCTCTCTTTTGAACTGATATCTGCTATGCATGCCTTCTTTTCCCTGGGATCTCACACTGCAGGTCCCCAGCCTTGACAAAAGACTAATAGAATCTCTATCCAAGAAAAATTTCTCAATCATGCCCATCTGTGCATATAAAGGATGATGGCACCAAATATAGGACCACCAAGACATTAAACTTGTTCTTCTTCCTTCCTAGACCCATCTTTCTCATCACCTTCATATTGAACTTCCTGTTCCTTTTACTAAGCCTGGAACATTTTGTTCATTTCCACGTTTGCTTTTTTGTCATTCAGGTCTCAGCTTGACTCTCACTTTTTCAGAGGCCTTCCAAACCTCCTTGTCCAATATTGCACCTCCTACTCCCACTGCAGGCATAAAATAGCATTCTTTTATTTTTGTCTGATCACTTTGTACTTATAACTCTTTCAAATCAGCTAATTTACCCATTTTTATAGAAGTTTGTGGTCCACATCTTTGCTGACATAAATTTCTTAATGACAGGGGCTTCCTTATGAGCAATTTGCCAAAACATCTGTAACATGAATGAACAACTTTCCTTGTTTCTTAAAGTTGCTTCTTGGTCTACCTTCTCTCTGTTCCATTCACAGGTCTTCTCCCCTTCAACAAGACTTTTTGTATTTTTTCCTTCCAAGTCCTCATTTCTTCCTCTTAACTCCTGACACTTGTAATCAGTTTCCCTCACATGGCTCTGGAGTAGAAAGTTTTAGATCCTTCCTTTCCTTCTGGTGGGTACTGTATTGAGTTGAAATAACCCAGACTGGACAATAATCATTTCTCTGGCTAAAAATACAGCATGAATGCAAATTTATGTAGATACCTTATCTTGCTCATCAGAGAGGTACTGGCTACCCAATTCACAAAGAGAGGGGAGGGGATGGAGAAAACCCCATCCCACCACACTACTTAACAAGCATGGGTGGAGATAGGTGAAAAACCAAATTAAAAGGCACTGTAGGTACTGAAAACAAGATTACCTTTAACCAAGTAAAGAGGAAACTGACTGACCTTTGGTTTAAGGTTACAAACTAGGGCAGCAACACTCAGGTGGAGGCACTGACATAGCTAAAGGAAGGATTTCTTCCCATGGAGAAGTTCCTTCATTCTCAAATTATAATAGATGTTTTCTTAGTCTCTTTATTTGACAATAGGATATTTGTTTGTATTGGGTTCTTTAATCCTCCCTGACAGTTCCTTTCTTTAATATCCTTGGGCTTATCAGAACTAGATTACTAAACTCCATGGGAACAGAAAGCATTCCCTTGTTTCTCACCATTTTCTTCCTTATTTTGTCTAAACATCACAATACTAGAGGAATAGCCAACACTTGTTAACTGATTAATTCCTCTACCCTGGGGTTTCTTCCTCTCTGAAAATATTCTCCTCTCTTATTATCTTCTGTTTCTACAACAATTGCCAGCCTACTCCATAACACATACTTTAGATTCTTCTGTTCTGCAAGGGAAAATTTCTGTCTTTTTCTTGATAGCCATCACTTATTTTAAAGCAATATGTTTTGGTTTCTGGGCAAATTGAAAATAAGATGCCCATGTTTCCATTCAGGTGCAACCATGACATAGTTCATGACATAGTTCAGCGACCTCTGCTTTCCTGTTTCCTATCAGTAAAATGGCTCAGTAATAGCAAAGTGAAGAATTACTCCAAGAGTTATTATAGAATTAAGGTATAATGAGCTATTTTAGAGGTTAAAAGTACATGATTAATTATTGTAAAAAGTTAAAATGTAATTAAAGCACAAAGCACAATACCTAAGTAGAGAAGCAGGTTGGAGTAAATATTTAGAGGAGAAGGTGGCACATACTGGCAAATGATAACTGATGCATTTTTTTCTGGCTGCAAGCAAAAGGAATGACATCTGGTTAATTTAAGTAAAAAATGAAGTTTATCATAAAGGTGCTGGGAAACAAGCTGATGTAATAAAAATCCAAATGCTCAGCATCAGCCTACAGGAAAGTCTGTTGCTGAAATTCATAACAAGCGTTCTTCTAAATGTTGCCACTAGCACAAGTGAGTTTCAAGGTATTCTGATCTTAATTCACTTAAAAATCAAATTTTAAAAGAGAAAATGTGAGTTGTGTCCCCTTGAGGCATGAGTAAGCATTGGGATCAACAATCCCACTACGATTATATAGAATACGCGGGACTCAAAATTTGTATTAGTTTCCTATTGCTACTGTACTGAATTATCAAATACTTTGTGGCTTAAAACAATACACATTTATTATTTTTGCAGTTCTAGCGGTCAGAAGTTCACAATCACTCTCCCTGGGCTGAAATCACTGTCCAGGCAAGACTGCATTCCTGCCATTTATTATCGCGGTCTTACAGAGCTTGAGGTAGTCACAGACCATTTGTCCCATCACCTCTGCTATATAAAGCCCCATTGTATGCACAAGTCAGGTCTATACTCAAGAAGGAGGGAATTGTACACACAAGCTTTACTTCCGAGATGTACCTTTTAGCAAGGTGAGTACTGACGCATAAATAGATCACAGTGCAGCACAAGAGCCAAGGTATGTGGGATAGCTGGGCAATTAGGAGGAAAGGTAAGGAGAAAAGGAGCATGCGATCTTTGGCAAGGACAAGGAGGTATTCAGAAAGTGGGTGACTCTGACTGTATTTTGAAGGATGAAGATTAATGTGTAATGAGAGCTCATGTAAACCAAGAGGAAATTAAATACAATTTTCTAAGTAAAAGACTAACATTTTAATCTAGACCACAGCTGAATTCCAGAAAAACAAGGAATTAAATCCAGGCCCAATCAATCATTTAATCAGCTGGTCAGGCCACCTCGACTTGTTTGATGATTAAAAGAGCTTAGAAAATGCACCTGGACCCCATTGCCAAAACTTGCTGCATCTGAAATTCCTCTTAGATTCATAATGAATTCTCAAAATGTTTGCTAAAAAAATGTCATCAAGGAGCAGAAGTACGTAGAGTTGCTGGGAGGAACAACAGTTATAATATTGTGGAGATAGCACGGTAGCTGAATTCACCAATCAACCAGTTGCCCTGGGCTTATTAGTTCCTTTTTTAATCTTACACTGCAATACAGAACTGCAGAATGGCGTGAAATGTGCAGAACGGTGAGGGGGAGGAAGAATGATTAAAGCAAGCACAAAATGGAAAGGGAGCGAGTGCGAAGCAGGCCATAAAGTTCCAGCTGGCTAGCAGTGATCGATCACGACTCCATTTGCCGTTAGACTCCTGGCACTGGTGTTGTGGAGGTTCCTTATTCCCTCAACAATCCTTTTTCATTAGTTGTAGGGCCAGCCCACACTAAAATAAAGCAAGCCCAGAAACTTAAGCTATATAGTTTTGTTTTGCTTCTGTTTTGGCAAATTTTATCCAAGTAGTAGCTGCAAAATTTTTTAAGATTGGGCTTCATAAAAGGAGTTGTAATGAGAGACAGCAAGTTATGTAATTTAATTAGTTTCTGCTGTTTCAATAAAATGTCCCTGTGTCACTCATGTTTTGTGTATTTGTTTGGGAAATTTCCTAACTTCTTCTAGTAAATGAGTTTAGCTATACTATTACATTAATCCCTATCCTAAAAGTTTTATCACCTTGATTATTTTTGTCATTTTAAATGATATCCCTGGTAAGCAAAATTTTGTAGGAAGTCATGGCTTTGGATTGGTATCTACACTAAGCTCAACTGACCAAACTGAATAGATTTTCATCAGAGTACTTGAGCTTTGGATGGTGGCAAGAGTTCTTGTAGCCAATCAACTACACTCTAAACAATTAACTAGTTTTGTTGTAACCAGTTGACTGGTTGATGATCTAAGTTATAGCTAATATTGTTTGATATGTCTCATCTCCACTTTTTCAAAAAATCACCTCATCTTGTTGGTTGGAGTTCTCAAAATCTGCTATGGTCCTGAAATCTTTCTGACTCTTGAATTTTTGTTTGCTTTGCTTTGCATAAATATATTCTACTTAACATAAGTAGCCTAAATAATTTCCCTTTTGAAAATGCTATACCCTATATTTCTTATTCCAGTGCTCATAAGTAGTGGTCCCTGTTCTTCTCCCTTACATCAAAGAAGACTTTAAACAATGAATTTTTTGAAAGGTGAAAATAGATATATAAGATGTTAATAAATGAACTATCAAAAAGTGTTTCATGTATAAATAAATTTAAGATATCCTGGGCAAATAGAGAAAATATTTTTATAATGGTGCATCTCAGAAGCTTTGACTTGCAAATACATGCTATGAAGCTTAAAAAGCATATGCAATATGCAGCAGCTCCAAAAATTTTAATCATATAAATGTGGTTGAAATGTTATTTTGCCACAAAACATACAAGATGTTATTAAAACATATGGTGAATATTTAAATTTTTAAAATTTACTATAGTAAAAGATAAATTGTTAATATTCTCTCTCAAAATATTCCTCCTTTCCTTCAAGCATACTAACCCACTGTGCTTGGCCATATTCTGAAGCAGTTCTGAAAGTCCTCTCTTGCCTTGATGAGTTGTGATTTAAAAAATATAGTGAATATTGTTCCAAGTGGCATTTGATGGAAAGGCAGCCTCATAAAAACATGTTTTGTCCTTGCTCGCCTTATTTACTCTATCTAATGCCACACAACTTCTGGCTATTCCTTTAAGTCAAAGTGATCATGAAAGTTAAACATTTTTAATTGATTCATTGTATTCATATAGGTGCAACAGCACAATTAAAGACAAAAAAGGACTTCCAGAACTATTTCAGAAAGTGGCAAGAACAATGGGACAAATATATTCAAAGCAAGGAAGAGTATTTTGCAGAAGATTAATGACAATGTGTCTTTCACTGTCACAATTTATATATATATATATATATATATATATATATATATATATATATATATATATCAGATTATTGATCTTTTGTTACCTGTGTGTTCTTGCTAGAAACCCTGTTAACTTTCCAGTAACTGCTTTGCCACACATGTTCTGTGAATTAGAGCTTCATTGGTATTTTTAAAAACTTGATATGTGAAAGACAGTTTATGCTTCAATTCCATTTGCATTTTTACAAAATAAAATTTAACAACATTTGTCAATAAGAGAAAAGAAAGTGCTTTTAAAGTCTTTAAATGTAATTTTAATGCTTGCAACTATTTGAGTAGTTGTTTAAAAAATGATTTTAAATATTTTATCACCTCTATATAAAACTCTGGGCCCAGTGATGGTGATCAAGTATTTGAAGAATACATGTTAAAATTAAGGTTGGCTTGTAATCATGTCAATAAAACAATATAAAAAGCTATGTTCAATTCAGCCTCCACTAGAGATATACAAAGAACATTGCTCCCATCCTGACAACAAGAACAAACCAGGTAAACTACAAAAATTCTAATTTTTAAAAGCCTATAACCAAATTCAGGTTGTAAGGAATCTAATAAACCAGAAGTCCAAAAAGTGTCAGTAACCTCCTAGAGAGAGGAAACCTCATAGCTGGTTGTTAGCTTAGTGAAATACAAATTTTTAAAGAAACGAATCTAGAGGCAGCAAAACAATCAAATCTGAATGACACCATCCTGATTTTTAAGGCTATTAAGCTATGTTAATCAACACAGTGTGATATTGACAAAATTAGACAAATAGATAATTAAACAAAATAGAGTCCATAACATTACTTACATATATACAGCAAGATGATTCTTAACACAGAAACCTAGGAAATTCAAAGGGAAAAGAAAATAATGATTGTAAAAAAGAGAAACAACTGGGTATCTTTACAGGAAAGAACAATAATTTTGGTCTCTATCTAATGTCACACATGCATAAAAATTTGAGATGAACTGTAAACTTAAAAGCTCCTAAAATGAATATAAAGAATATTTTCATGACTTGGTATATAAACAGAGTTTTCTTAGAACACAAAAGCCCTAAGCATAAAGTAAAATATTGATCACTGGACTTCATTAAAATTTAAAATTTCTGTACAACAAGATATAATTAAGAAAATTTTAAAAATAGTTTCCAGGCTAGGAAAATATATTTGTAACATATACATCTGATAATTAAGTTGTATCAAGAAAAATATATGTGTGTGTGTGTGTGTGTGTGTGTGTGTATCTTAGAACTGAAACTAAAAAGACAAATGGTTCAAATAAAAACTGGGTAAAATCTTGAACAATATTTCACAAAGAGAGATCTATAAATAGCCCACAAATACATCAAAAAAAAATGTAACATCTTTAGTTATCAAGGAAATGCAAATTGAAACAGTTACACTACAAACCACCCAGAATGGCTGGAATTAGATCACTGCCACCACCAAATATTGGTGTGAGAATGGAAACCACAAGAACCTCTCACACTTCCAATAAGTGTGAAAAATGATAAAATTATTGGGAATAAATGGGAGATGTTTTAAAAGTTAAACATCTCTACCATACAAGAAGCTACTTCATTCTTAGTATTTACAGTTTTTTAATCTATGAAAAATGAAAATATATCTACAAAAGGCATTATGCAACAATGTTCATAGTAGCATTATTTATAATAGTCAAAAACTATAAACAACCCAGACATTCATCACAGATAAGCAAATTATGTTATACTGATATTATGAAATATTATCCAGCTATTCAAAATAACAAGCTACAGATACAAGCAATGAATGACTCTTACATAATTATGCTCAATGAAAGAAGAAATTGACGAGTATAGTAATTCCTCCATGTCCATGGGAATTGGTTGTAGCATAGGATTTTCATATAACTTGCACATATCCTCTAATGTGTTAAATCAGCTATAGATTTATGATAGCTAACATTATAATAGATTATTAATACATATTAATAAATATATAATATTTAATATTATAATATTAAGTGCTATGCACAGAGTTGGATTGTTTAGGGAACAGTGACAAGAAAAAATGTACATGTTGAACACAAATTTTTTTAAATGGTGACTTTTTTCTTTTAGTTTATTTAAATTTATTGGTACAATTTAGGTTACATAATCACATTCATCATAGGGACTCTGCACCTGCACATGATATATCTTGATTCTTCTTTTTTTCCGCATTTCCCTCCCCAGTCACAAAGCTGTTTTCATTTTACACTTTTTGTCATTTTTTCTTGCCCCTCCTCTCTTTTTCCTCCCCCTCCCTTAGTTACCTTTTCCTTTTGAACAGCTTCTTCTTATTTCCCAATATCTACTTTACATTTTATTTCTTATTTACATTTACAGTTTCTCACACTAAAGAGATAATGCAATATTTACACGTGTCTGATTTATTTCATTGATGATTATGGTCTCAAGGTTCATTGATTTAGCTATAAATATGTCAACTTTATCTTTCTTTATAACTAATGCTCCATTATACATTTTTTTAAAACCACGTCTTTTTTACCCATTCATCAGTTGATGGGCATTTGGGTTGATTCCAAAATTTAGCTATTACAACTGTGTCACTATAAACATGGTTACACATACATTGCATTTTATGGTCCTTTAAATTTTTCCAGGAAGAAACCAAGAAGGGGAATAGCTGGATCAAATGGGACCTCTAATCTTAGTTTTTTGAGGAACCTCCACACAGTTTCCCAGTCATTACATCAGTCTACATTGCCACCAACAGCAGAGAAGGGTTCCTTTTCCCTCACAGCCCCTCTAGCATTTGTTATTTTCTTGATAATAGACATTCTTTCAGGAGGTGGAATCTCAGCATCATTTTAATTTGCATTTCTCTAATGATTAGTAATGAATATATTTTTACATATTTATTCACCATTTGCATTTCCTCATCTGAGAAGTGTCTATTTATCTCAGATGCCCATTTTTGGATTAGATATTTTAATTTAGAAGGGGGCCCGTTTTTTTTTTCAGTTCTTGGTACGTTCTAGATACTAGTCCTTTGTCTGAAGAACAGCTGGCAAAAAATGTTGCACACTCCATGGGTTGTCTTTGGTGGTGCTATCTTTTGCTGTGCAAAAACTTTTTAATAAGATGAGATCTCAGTTATTGATTCTTTGTGATAATGTTCATGTAATCAGGGTTTTGTTCATAAAGCCTTGGTCTACACCTGTCTTCCAGAGATCTACTTATTATATATTCCAGAAGATTTAGTATTTCTGTTTTAATATTTAGATCTTTGATCCATTTTGATTTTAGTTCAGTTCATGGTGATAGACATGGGCCTAGTTTTAGTCTTTGCCATGTGTAAAGTCAGTTTTCCAGCACCACTTATTAAAAAGGCTATCCTTCTCCCAGTGAACATGTTTGGTCCCTTTGTCAAAGATCAGGTGGCTGAATGTGTTTGTAGTGATGTCTGCATGATCTAATATGTTCCATTGATCCTTAGGTCTATCTTTTGCCAGTACCATGCTGTTTTATCACAGTAGCTCTGTGGTATAATTTTAAATCAGGGATTGTGGAGGCCCCTGACTTGCCTAGATCTCTACATCAAAAGCTACAAGATCAAAGAGACTATCAGAAGATGGAGAGATATCTGGCTCTTGGGTAGGAAAAACCATCACACTGAAAATGGCCATACTCCCAAAATTGCTATACAGATTTAATGCAATCCCAATAAAAATACTGATAGTTCTGCACACCTTGCAGAACTAGAGAAAACATTCCTAAAATCCATTTGGAACCAAAAGCAACCTAAAATAGCAGACATATTTTTAAAACATATTTTGTTCTGCCTTTGGTTGAATATACTATGTGGAAACCACAAATATGGGGCACCAACTGTATACCATATTGTTCCATTTCTATGAAGTTCTAGAACAAGCAAAACTTTGCACAGCAATAAATACCAGACCAGTGGCTGCTTTTAGGACCAGAAAACAAAAGTAGGTAATTAGGAAATTTCCAAGGTGATAAAAATGCATATGTATTGATTGAGGGAAATGCATTCGATCAAAGATGTTCAAGGGACTGAGGATATGGAAAAGCTCTGGGTTCAATCTGTCACACTACAAAAATGCATAGATAAATATTATCAAAGTATACACATATAAACTGTATTCTTCACAGGATATAAATAAAATGTCAATATTTAAATAAATAAGACAGTTATATTCAAATAGCAGGTTTTAATTTCTCATTTAAAAAGTCAAAATGCTTTAATTTGTAAGTGTAATGCAAATTCAATGTTTAGTAGTCCTCAATATTTATAAGGTACATGTATTTTATTTTTCTTATGAATATATTACATAGAAATTATTTTCCACCAAGTCTTATCTAAATGCTCATTACTCTACCCTTAATTTCAGCTTGCAATGCAACTGATATACTTTGGTGTGTGAGTATGTGAACACTGACAGGCATTGTTCTACCTGCACTTGAAGCAGTGGGTAGGGCCCTGGGAAAGAGACATGTTTGGAAAGCAAGGTGCGCAAAGGGGATGCTCTTCAGAAATGAGCTAATTTATGAAAAAGCGAGCGTATCCCGAGTTTTCATAGTGATGGCCTGAAACTGTGTGCAAATGAAGAATTCAGAATTCATTAATTGATCTTTATGTAGTCTTGTAAGTTGTCAAAAGGGCAGTATTCCTGCAAAACTAAATACTTTGTCATAATTAACATCAAAGTAGGGAGATTTTCAGAAATTTGAAAGACATTTCTCTAGACAATAGGCAAATACCTAATTAAAAATACCAATGTTAGAAATTCATTTATTTGCTGAGATACCAAGTGTTCAAGAAGATTAAAAAATTCTTTTTCTTCCAACACTCCTTAAGAATTTGCCTCTCAAAATAATTTGTGAAGAGTATGTCACTGTTCGATAATGATGTCTTTTGAGGCAGTTTTAAGCCAGTAAAACCTAAATAAAAGGTTGTTTTTAAAAATAGTATTACTGTTGTAGACTTGGGATAATTATCAAAATGGTTCCCTGAGGCTATTTCACACTTTTAATAGGAGATTTGTAAAACTAGGATTCTTTTAGGCCATGCTATATTCTATGTTTCCCCAACATTTGACTTTCAAATTATTTTTTTATTTTTGAAGCTATTTATGGAAAATTACAATATATTATGTCAAATATATTGCTCACTTAATTTTCACAGTACTCCTAATCCCCATTTTACAGATAGTAGCATAATGGAGCAACACAGAATGGTTCCCCAGGGCCTATACCTGAAAGAAAACAGAACTAGACTTTAGCTTCTATGTCTCTACTTTTCCATGTATTCTCTTATCCCAACCTGCCCCTATGCACCTCATACTCCAGGAAGTAACCAAAATGAGAAAGGCTGCCACAATGTCTGGACTCCTTCGGCTTGTTAGAAGACAGAGGGAGACCTCAGGCAGCTTGACTGAGGACAGAGACAGGCAGCCACAATACACACATCCATGACGGTTCCCATGAGCTCTGTGTCCATGAGGCGCTTTGGCGAAATTTGTTTTTGTCTCACTTGGGTGCATTGAAGAAAACGTCTACCTAGGACTCCTGCTTCACATCCTCCATGCCACCCACAGAACCACCACTACTCCCCTCAGAATCAAAATTCGGACAGTCACAGGCTTCTCACCACAGAAAAGTCAGCACACATATCTGTTTGTTGCAAAGTAAAAGAATGCCTGCCATTTTGTTCCTTCATCAAGGTCCTTCTGGAACCATTTCATTTATATCCAATTTAAATTATTTTTTTATAAGCTAAGTCTAATGTCACAGCAACTCAGGAATTAATGTTAATGGGACTCCTGAGGAAGGCAACCAACAGAGAGTAGTGTCATTTTTTCTTTTAAACCTTGGAGTTAAATAAATTTTTACCTGCATCTATTCAGTCTCAGGAAAGCTCACATGCAGTTTTACATTTAACCTTGCTATTTGTATACAAGATACATAGTAGGGATTTGGAAACAAGTTCTCACATACAACATTATTACTATTAAGACTATTCATATATACTTTTCAGTAGGTTAATATTTATCTATAATTATCTGTGACAGATACAGAAGCTTCTAGAATACATTCAAGTTACATATTTTATTTTATTTTATTTTATTTTATTTATTTTATTTTAGACAAGGTCTCACTATGTAGTCCAGCCTGGGCTTGAACTCACTATATAGGTCCAGGCTGGCCTTGAACTCTTGATTATCCTTCTGACTCAAGCCTCCAGAGTGCTGGAATTACAGGCATGTACTACCTTACTCAGCACTAAACTATTATTCTAAATGATCATTTATGAGTGCCAGTCACTTTGCATACATTCTATAATTATTATACTGATTCTATTACGTAAATATCACTTTCCCACATTACTCATAAAGAAAGTTAGATTTGGTAAAGTTAAATGATAATGAATCCAGCAGTAATAAGAAACATCAATGCTTAGTAAGCCCTCATTAAGTAACAAGTATTGTGCCAAGTCTTGTGTATATCCTCTTCAGAATAGTCCAACAATATCAACACTGTTATTACATTTCATATTTAGAAGAGCTTAAAGAGGACAAGAAACTTGCCCAAGGTTACACAGTGAGTGGAACAGCCGAGACTCAGACATGGGTCAAATCAACAATAAAGACCATACCAAATCATTTCTCACAACAGGCTACCTTTTCTACAGTTCAGATTCCACCCCAAGTCTAACTACAAAGCAGACATGTTTCTCACTGCCATGTTTACTAACAATAAATGCCATTCATAGGGAGTTTTTCACACAGATAATTTGAACAACTCAACTAATTCAATCTATTTTGTCTTATAAAAGTCCCATCTGGACAACACCCTGCAGTACAGTCAACTTAACTTTGGAGTTTTTCAAATTCATTCCTACTCTCTCTTTTATTGTCTGAGTGACGTTATAAATGTTTCTGACTTCTTTGAGCCTTTCTTTTGGGATTTAAGTGGGAAAAATAATTGTACTCATCTTGGAAAACTATTTGAGGAATTAGATAAGAAAAAGTTTGGGAAATTCTTGCTATTTATTTAATAGGTGACTATAAATAGTAGCTATTATTTTAGTATATGTGCTGCTAAAGTGAATACAATAGTAGCTATTATTATAAGCCATTATCCTACACACTCAGTAAAGTTAAAATATTCCAAATGCATATTTATGCACAAAATGTCACCCATATTTTCAATCATAATTGTGCCATTGCCTACCAGGGTGACCTTGGATACATTATATGGTTTCTTGGCCTCAGTTTACTGCCGGAGTCCAGCTGCGGCAGGGCTCAGGGGTCCCAAAGGTGGTCAGGGAGTCGGCAAGTGAGAGACAGAAGACACTGCACACCCGTCTGTGAGTGAATCTGAATCTGCTTTATTTTTTAGAAGCTGGAGTATATATTTGCTAACTTTGGCAGTAACCTAAACCCCAAGCAGGAAGCGACCCAGGCTTAGGGCCAGGCAGGGATAATCTTAAACAATATGTGTTAATTAACTTTTTTTCACCTTTGTTACACTTTAATTTTGTTACTTAATTAGCTTGGGAAATGTAAGCAGACGCACCTGGATGCCCACAGGAGGGAGAGATGGAGCGGCAGCTGTGAAGCTATCATGCTGCTCCCTACATTTTTTCCCTTATCACTTATGGGAGTATGGCAGGCCCTGTGAGGATAGTGCCTGTCTTGGGTCAAGGACTCTTCATATGAATCCAA